>JAIPMN010000723.1:26488-43824 GCA_020650975.1 Apostichopus californicus | reverse complement strand
AGTTAGGAAATCAAAGCGGATCTACCCTATCGATATCAACAATGTCTAGCCGGAAGGGAGATGTTTTTGAGAAATTTGTGAGTTTTCTTCTGTTTTTATTTCCATAGCGACATAACAAACTTCTCTCATTTCCTGCATCTCGCTGCATCATCGTTGTCGTCGTCGTCATCACGATGATGTTCTGACATGACATGAGTGGCAACTCAAATTTTAATCAGCGGCCTGCCACAGATAGATTCTCAGAGTTTAATCATCATCATCTTCATCTTCTGAGATGGAGATGGAGATGGTGTATATAACACATCAGCATCAATGCCCCACCACCGCCGACAACGATGACGTTGTCTTGGGCTCTAAATTATACCTTGGCCGTCGTAGTAGTAGATTCTGGTACTTGTCATAAATTATCCAGGCTTTCTTCTTCTTCTTCAGTACTTCAGAATCCTCATCTTTAATTAAAGCCTTATAGGCTCAACTGTTAGCTGCATTGCGGCAAGATATTATATAGAGAGAGTGCAACTGGTGGGTATGATGCGGTGTCTGGAGGACACAAGATTGTATCGGGCAGTGGAGATCCTAAAAGGTTGAAATGAAAAATTGGGTACAGGTCACTTAATTGATGGTTTGTTGTAGTGCGTCGGTTGGAAGTGCCTTCCAGATCTATAGGGTACTGGAAGCAAAGAGATTTTAGATTAACTATGTATCCTATACCACTAGACACAATTTAACACTGAATTAGTGTGTGCATACAGTATTTTTCATTGTTGGGTTTTATGGTTGAACAGTGCGCCCCCCCCCCCCCCCCCGGTAATAACTTAGTAGTTACGATACTTGTCATAAATTATCCAGGCTGTTTTCTTCACAATCCTCATCTTTAATTAAAGCCTAGATAACATCTACATTCTACTGTACATAGTTGCATTCAGAAAGATATTATAGAGAGAGTAAAACTGGCCTATTACTATGGCAACATCTTAATCATGGTCTTTGTTTTAGTGTATATTGTAGAGTTAGCTAGAGTTACTGTAGCAGGGTCATCAGCATTATCTCTCATGTAGGTCTTTATATAGATATTTATATTTAATACATGCAGTTCAGTAATAGCAGTATAATGCTCAATACAACTGGTGCAAAGCGTACAGTAGATATTGAATAGCATGTTTATACCTATAGAAATGCTATTCCATAGGTATACTGTTTATTTATATATGTGTGTGTGTGTACATACATGTTAACTGCCCAAGAAAATTATAGATAAATTGATGGTAGATATATCTTACAGTTCTATGAGAAATTTAAGCTACACAACATAAACAAGTGGGTGAGTATGATTGCTCTAGAGTGGACCCACACAGGTACTGTAAGTACTGAGTGGGTTCTGAAATATTTCTTGTACTTCAGGGGTTTGGGTAACACAAGGGGAGGGCATGAGAGGGGTATTGGAGAGATGGCAATACTTTTGTGTGTCTCAGCTGCCTTGTATTGTATTCATACTTTAACTCTTTCTCAGAGTAAACTAGATACTGTACTCTCAGTTGCAGTACTTAGCTTACAGTGAGAGATCAAGAAATCTGATATGATAGCCTTTGACTTTGTTATGCTTACAACAGATATCAGGGAATAATTCGTATTAACTCATCATGATTTATAAATGTCATCCATGCTCTTAAAAGTACAGTGATATGAATAGGGCACCATGTCTCATGAGAGCAATATTAAAATTACTACAGGGTAGCTACAGTACAATAGGTGTTAGTCTTTGTGTCTCCAGAGAGGAGACATTAGAATGATCAAATTCATGACATACTGTAAACAGTAGGCCTATACTGTAGGCATGCTCATCCCTATTTCTCAGTTTATGTACTGTATATGTGCATTCTTTAAAATTCTATATATTCTGAATATTATTATACTATACCATCTGCTTGGAGAGATGCAGGATAGACAGGTCCAAATTTTCTTCTAAATCTAGACAAATTGGTTCTCCAGAATTTCTCTTCTTTTTTTCAAACCATCTGCTGATAAAGAGGATGCAGACATTAAAGCAGTTTGAACCTTTTGCAAACTTTGGTTGTCCATGTTTTACCGACTATGGAAAGAATTATAGTTACAATTGACCAAATGATGACACCCTTTTAGATGTTCAGATTAAATGTAGGTTAATGAGCGAGTAATTCATTAATTTGTTTCGATCCTCGACATTTCTTTGGCCAGACATCTCTTCTTGTTCGTACTAACCATGTTCACACAGTAAATTGTAACTACAAGACACTGTGTCAAGAAACAATGTTGCAGCTGAGTGCTCATGCAGCAATACTGTAAAATGCATTAATATGAAATAGCAAACAATATATATGGATCATCCTTTGCAGATCTCAAGCATATCTGTTTTGTGGTACTATATAGGGGCACAAGAGATTATGTTCTATGCAGTCCCTCTAATATCCTACTATTTTCATGGTGCCTTTAGAAGCAAATCAGAAATCTTCCAAAAGTTCAGTTTCTTCCTCAGTTGAGTTAATTAATTACTTGAAATGACAGATCGACTTGTATGTGAGCAAATTGAATAGTCTTCCGATTTACTGCATTCCTGTCTTATCTGTCTCCACCTACTAAGTGCACTATCACATCTACCTAATAGTGTAGATAACATATCTTTCTGGACACTTTCCCCACTGACCAGACCTTTTTGGTCTTCGCCTGTCATCCACATTTCCAATTGATCTTACATAAATTTGTAAAGTATAGCCCTGCACATTTGTGACAGAGATCCCATTCAGACGAATTGCGATACTCTTCGTTGCTAGGGTTGGGTTTTCCGACCAATCCTTTTTGAAGCAAGTTTTTCGCCCACGTGCTACTCGAGTGCCCATTGATCCTTTGACATATTAAGGCCTTTGGATTCCTCGTATGTATATTTTGTTAGAATATTTGTCCCATAGCAAGTCTGTACACAAGTATGATGTGCAATCTGGGAGTTACTGTGTACTCTAACTCTGTGTATCTTTATATAGTCAAGTTTAGTATTGACTGCTGTAGCATCAAGTAAATTGATACATCCAAGGCAAAGTTCTCAGAAACGGTCTTTAAATCCAGCCTGCCTCAGTCCGTAGTCGCTGATGAATATACTTGCATGTACACTACCCTGTGACCAGTATTGAATTTCCTATGGTTCTTGTCGTCATTGTTTACATAGTACTTGCTACAGTACTACATACAGACGGAGCTAGTATATATATAAATAAATAAGTAAATAAATATTCAGGTCATGAATACGGTGGTTTCGTAATAACTGGGCCAGGTATTGATCGTACACTATTAGTAAACTATACATAGATCTCATGAACAAGCGCTTAATTGGCAAACATTGGTTTCCAGGCTATATAGTGACAGGAAATTAATATATAACTATATGTATGGGTTTATAAATCAAGATCTATAGAGGTTCCTATAAAATTAATGTACCTATTTTAGAAGGAGTAAAAGAACAACAAAAGTTATAATAATTACCGCATCGATCTGTGACCTTGGCGTGACCTTTTCTTTGGTTTATTCTTGAGGTTTGCTACTGTACATACATACGTGTTTTGAATTCCTGCGCAAAACTTTCGCTAGAATTTTGAGGTTACAATTTTGAGTCGTACATCCTGTGGAAATGACATACTATCCATTAAACGTATAAGCTTGAACGATTATTATTTAATGCCTGTTTTCCACCTAATTACTTCGAAAACTGTGAATGCAATTATGGCAGTGTGAGAAAGCAGAGGTGGTTTAGGGATTTGGTGCATAATTGATTAAGTATATATAACGCTAATTATGTACTTTATTCATCGCTAGTTAATACTTTGTGAGTGCAGGTTAATGTGTCATGGAGTCTTTGTTAAGATCTTGCATTTAAAATCCATTCGTTTCTTTTCGTTTGTTTTCTACAACATGAAATTGTACAAGTTGCACCAAATAACAAAAGAAGGAACAGAAATTAAACAGAGGGAAGTAAAACTAAAAACCCCCTGAGGGGCTTATCAAAGAGTTTCACTCCCTTAACAATGAAAAAAAGTAAAATCAGAAATATATTGAATAAAACAATGAACAGAGGAATTAAAGAGAAAGTAAAAAAAGCAATAAAAAAGTTAATAAATAATACGAATCCTGGCTACAAGACCCCACCTACCCTTACTCACATCTTCCCTCAAAAAGCACACCCCTGACCAACACCCCTCCCCCTACTAAAACCCACAGCTTCCAACATTGAAACTGTACAGTGACACTAACCCATGTAGTGTATGCACAAGCAAGAACTTGTAATGTTAAGTCTAAATCTAGACAAATTGATTTACACTGGCTATAAACGAGGCACAAGCATTAACACAAAGCTACGTAAGTAATAAAAGAAATCTCTTGTAAAAGAATCTACGCTTGGCTCATTAATAAATGTGTCGCATAATGCATTCCACATTTTTATAGCCCTGTACGCGTAACGCTTACTGGGAATTCGAGGTACGGTGCACAATAGTGTGTAGAAGTTTAGACTGATGGGTGAAATAGTCGTGAACTACTAGTAGGAAGTTTGTGTAAAGTAAAGGTTCATAGAATCATTTTATGTTCAAATTTGGTGTAACTGTTTGGAAGGCTCTGAAATAATCTCAAGGAAGAAAAGGTTTTGACTTTATTACATAGTCCTGATAGCAGTTTGGCCATTTTACATAGCACTGATAGCAGTTTGGCCATTTTACATAGCACTGGTAGCAGTTTGACCATTTAACATTGCAATTCGAAGTGTAAGTTGTAATCCAGTTAAGCCCTTGTGGGTTTCTCCCACATTTGTGGTCGCTTAAGCGTCACAAAAATAACTGCTGATTATTATTATTATCATTATAATTACCATATAGAAGTGGGTTATAATAGTAATGAATACAATAAATTAATTAAAGTGCACTACTGTGTGATGGTAACAAGCAAGAAATGTAGGTCAGCACTTGACTCTGATTTTTTGTTTAGAAATGATTTTTCATTAGACAATTCAGTGGACAGATGGTGCTGATATATGATCTCTATACTTCTAAATCTGTATCTTTGGAGTCATCTCAACCATCTCATCATCTTTCATAATCAGTTGATATATCACAAAGCAGGTGCTTCACATACAGTAGTATAATTAATTAACTTATCAGACTGCAAGGTTGCTATATGGTAGAAGGTGGGGGGGGGGGGGTGTATTACATGTACAGTACAGGACAATACAGTACAGAATAGGACAGTACTTACCAGTCTCACCATTTGGTTTTTTACTGTGTCTCCATGACATTTCATGTGTTACATTTTTAAGCCTTTATTCAGTCATCCTGAAACTGGTACCTGTACAAAGTGTACGCAAGTGTACACTGTGTACATTGTGAACCTAAGAAATATTCCACTGATGAAAAAATATTGAAAAATCAAAGTGATTTACTTGTAAATATTCAGTGCTTCAAAATGATGAGGAGACTTGAGTCAGGGATGGTTCTTGAACGAAAAAGAGAACACCATGATTCAAACCAGGACGGAATTTCCAGGAAAAAAAAAGACAGGAATCGAAATAGGACTTGTGAACAGTAAATTCGGAAGGATGTGGAATTGGGGAGGGGGGACTCAGTGCTAAAATGCGATGGATAATCTCCTTCTTTGCATATAAGTTTGTGCAACAATTTCCTTTATCATATTACTTCAGTGCTACCATATATTATGTGATAACAGATAGTGACATATTATTCCTTGCATGATACTAAAAGACTCATCACCAATACTGAGTAAAGACATGTAGTATTATAAAGTCTTCCCACGAAGAGAGATTGAAGAGTGTACACCAAAGTTGGTTTACATTCTTACATTATAAAGTCTTCCCATGAAGACAGATTCAAGAGTGTACACCAAAGTTGGTTGACATTCTTACATAGAATTACATATATCATGTGGAAAGATTGGCCCTGAAATCTCTAGATCCTTATAAAAGCTGGCATTACATTCACCATAAATAATAAGTCCACCACCCACCCACCCACCCACACAAATCTCTGTGCACTCAAGGATATTGAAATTGCACAGTAAATTATTTATTCATATCATATTTTTACAGCTGAGATCAAATATCTGTCCTTGGTATAGTTAGAGGTCAGTGGGGTTCCCAGTACACACAAATAAACAAGTTGGCCATAGCTTTCCCTTAAAACTCTTCTGTTGCCCATAACTTCTAACCTTTTTGTTCTTTTCTTTTTGGGAAGGAAAGGTCATGACTCTATTTATGGTGGATTAAACAAAAGGATGTGACCTAACCACCACCTAAACTATAACTCATTGTTCTTACATGTGTACAGTCCATGTGGGACTGTTTATTGGCCTGATATGCACTGTATTCAGTCTGTGGGAATTAATTGGTTTTGTGACCAATACTATACAGTTAGACTTGTATAGTATATGATTCCATTACATCATGAGTACTCGTAAAAGTGTGAGAATGAGTACTTACTGTGAGTACTTACTGTGAGTACTTACTGTGAGTATTAACTGTATTTTCTGCAGCTAGTATCTATGCTAAAGATTCCAAAATGATCTGTTCTTACATGTGGGACTGTTATTGGCCTGATATGCACTGTATTCAGTCTGTGGGAATTAATTGGCTTTGTGACCAATATTATGTAGTAGACTGGAACATATGATTCCATTACATCATGAGTACTCATAAAAGTGTGAGAGTGAGTACTTACTGTGAGTATTAACTGTATTTTCTGCAGCTAGTATCTATGCTAAAGATTCCAAAATGGTCTGTTCTTACATGTGGGATTGTTATTGGCCTGATATGCACTGTATTCAGTAGTGGGAATTAATTGGCTTTGTGACCAATACTATACAACAGACTTGTACATATGATTCCATTACATCATGAGTACTCGTAAAAGTGTGAGAATGAGTAATTACTGTGAGTATTAACTGTATTTTCTGCAGCTAGTATCTCTATAGATTCCAAAATGAATTGTTCTTACAGGGGTGGGGCTGGTGCAGCATATATATCCAACTTCAATCTGTAGTTCTAACAGATTGTAAACAACATTGAAGCAGAATACAGACTGCATGTCGACTTCAAAACCAGAAAATTGGAATACACCATGTCAGTCCCCAACACCAAAACTAATTAATCCCAGTTAGTAGCCTTGGGGTATTTTCCAATCTGGCTCTCTGCAAAATTGTGGCTTGTATGCTCTGTATGGAAGTTTATTTGGTTCAGCCCAAAGGGGTAACTTAAAGCCTAAAATGGATTTCAATTTGATGCGTCAAGCCATCGGTTGGCTAACAAACGTTTACTGTCTAGCCTACAGTACTGTATAGCCTTAGAGATGTTTAAATGTATAGAAATTAAAATGCACTAGTAAGTTGTACTTGAGTGTTGGTTGTAATGCAATGTTTACTGCACACCATTGCATGAACATACTGTACATATGATGAGTGGTTGCGCAGTATTGTGAACCTGTAGCCTACATACTGTGTAGGATCGTGAGTAAAATGAACCTGGGATAGTTAAGATAATATTAGACTGAAATAAATGTAAAGTTAGATTGGTGCAGGTCTTGGCCAAGACTAATCAAGAGACGTAAAGTTCTATTAAAACTTTTTTTTTAGTATTTAGTCTTGATGTTTTAATTTAGTCTCAAAAGAAAATAAATTTGATTCAAATTCAAAATGTGCTTTAATACCTCTGGCATGCTTCTTTAAGCCTAACCTGATGATAATGATGATGTTGGCCTCCTCAAAGTAGGCCTAAATGTTAGTGGTAATCCATTGTTTTATCTATTTTAGTAGCTCAACAATAACATTCTCTTTGTTTTACTTAATTCACATAAACAGTTGAGCAACATTGGATGACACCATTTGTCCCTGATAAATTTGTTATAAGCTGCAAACATGTAATTTTGATGTCATTGTTTTTCCCATTGAGTTTGTTCTCCCATCTGAGGAAATGACCTACATAAATGGTCTGTGTTTTAGACTAAGTGATCCAGCCACTTTAACTAATTATACATGCCTAACATGTGGGTCATTTCTCAAGAATTAAAAGTGATACAGCAATACAACCTAGATACTTAGTGTGGTTGGTTTTTAACAGTCTACATTATGTGGGGTTTGAGGAAGTGTCACAGCATTGCAAAGCTGGTTATCTACTATACCATATAGTAGGTATGCAAAATTAAAATAATTTTTTACTACAGTAAAATGTGGGTTTAATATATGCTTCCACCTGTAACTCCAATTATCCATACAAAGAAATAGTACCAACATTTTTATAAATAAAATTCATGAGGTATTTCTTTAGACCATTGATATGGCACCTACTGTACATACAGTAAACCATTATGGCCTAGAGATCGATCTAGCAGCGCATTGCAAGTATATAGCCTGTTGGGGACTATTTCCTAATGCTATTACCACTCTATACTGTTCTTCCATACCATGCTTCCAAGCACTATAACTGACAGTACAAACAGTTCCTAACTTTTTATCAGACAGAACCAGGATATATTCATACTGCTGGTACTGACAAAATTACAAACTTAAGTGCTGTGAAGCGGGACATGAAAGTACAGTATGGAAAAGATTGTCCCGACTGGGTGTTTGCAAGCAATATGTTCAGTCCTATTATTTATGTTATTCAACTTGAGAATAAATCATTCACTAACCTGTGACCATCTTTGATATATGTATCTTAACTCACTAAAAGTGAAGCCTAGATCTGCCCTAATTGGGCTTCTTTATCTTGTAAAAGATTTATGCACATTTTTTTTTTCTTCCATAATTAAAATTATTTTCTAAAAAGTACTGGTACAGCAGCAGTGCCTATAGATATATCATGTATAGTTAATATTAAAGAGTATTTTTACTAGATTTTGGCCTATCAGGGAGACTGTTTTTTTTCTACATCTCAGTAAACTATGCAAGGATGCTGGTATATATATTGCTACGCCAGTGAGCACTATAGTTGAGTTAATTAGCAATAAATTTGAGTGTCCGTGGTAATTAATCAGTGACCATTAACTAACAGTTCCCTCAGCACTACTGCAGTGATGCATCTACATTATATATTGCCATATATATCTACAACTTCCTATTTTTACATTGGATTCAAAGTTGACAACCTCTTTGAACAGAACACACTCAGCTGGAACTAACTGGGACAAATGACCTTTGACCTTAGTCTGGCAGTTACATATAGGGTATGTGTCTTACACTCCCATGGTGTGTCCCTAAACTACAGTGTTCTGTAGGGTATGCCAGTCTTGAGAGAATTTTATTAACTGTTTTTCTTCTGAATAAATCTGGCTTTCATTTATCAATAAAATTGTCAAAGAAATGAGTTCCTTTCTCTGCAGTAGGATTAGCAGCCATTGTTAAGAATCGTAACTAATTGGCGTAATAATGAATTAAAGAAAGGCTGACCATGTTCAACAACCATATTCTGCATTGAATGTCTTTTCTGCATAGTGCATACTTAGTCATAAACAGTTTGGATCTGTTAAAGTTATCTTAAAGAGGTACAGTACCGAGGTACAGTAACTTAAAGAGGTATAGTACAGAGGTATAGTGACTTAAAGAGGTATATAACAGAGGTACAGTATCTTAAAGAGGTACATTATCCTCAAGAGGTACAGTATCTTAAAGAGGTAAATCTTAAAGAGGTACGTTATCTTAAAGAGGTGCAGTATCTTAAAGAGGTACTGACGTTCTGTACAGTATCAAACAAATTATTTACTTCGCTCCTCGCTTACCTGTCTCCTCACAACCTTAGCACCCGTTCTACCATGCCTAGAATGCCCTGGCAACCCTTTAACATCATTCAAGGCAGAGAGAGTGCTGTACTTTTAGAGTAACACTTACTCTGTACAGTATGTAATTAACCTTTACATTTGGAGTTGAACTGAAGATAATGGAGATATAGTCAAATAGTACTGCTGTCAATATGTGATGATAAAATGACAAAGTTGACTATAATACATGGTAAGTTGATGCACTGCTGTTAAATATATATATTGAGGGATACTGTAAACACAGTTTTAATTGCTTGGGTGATATTGCAAACTTGTAAAAGGTATGTGGGAAAGCTTCACGGGAACGACCCGGGATCTGTATAGCAAAGAATTTACGACACAGGTCAAATGAGCAGTTTGCTTAAGTCCAGAACAAACTAGCTGGTGAAGATAGGTATATTCCTAAGGAAGAGGGCATTGACCTAGTATTGGGTCAATAAAGGAAGGGGAGGGGGGGGGGTTGGTTGGGCATAGAGCTGAACTGTTTACCTTGTTTGGTCCGTTCATTCAGGTCCAGTAAATTGAGATTAAAAAGCATATACATGTTGTTTGGAGACCGGTAAGCATTACCATACAGTTTATGTGAATACCCAAACCAGACAAGTTTCGGGTTTAGATATGAAAGTTGCAAGATTGTATCTCGAACCGATGGGCCTATATGAAAGTTGCATGAAGTTCATCAGACCAAGTTTGAAGTTGAAATGAATGATAGTACTGTATGCCATTATGGTTGTATGTTATGCTGAGTCTATGGTATGTATGTATTAATATACCAGATGTGTCTATAGTTCTCAGAATCCATCAGAATTGTAATTTCCAATTCCAAATTCACATGGCTCTTGATCCTTCTTGTGCCCTGAATTCCCAGTTGCCCAGTAAAATGTAGACTGCAAGTTGCTTGTTTTTACATCCTACTGTACATGTACAGTGGGTGTACAGTTATGGTTTATTTGTATGATGTCATAAAATGGAGTAATAATAGTATGACATCATACAGTAAGTTTAAAGGTTCATCATGTTTTGACCTAAATTTCACTTTTAAAGGTTTTCAAAGTACAGTACTTATTTATTTTTTTTCATATTTTGGATGCTCTACTTTAACAAATTTTATCAAATTATTCTCATGAATGGATTTTTAGAGAGTGCTCATATTGGACAAATCAATATTTCTGTGTTAAGTAGTGAAATGAAGTGATTTGAAAAAGTAGCTGAGTTTTAAAGCATTGAAGAGCCTGGCTGACCATAACTTGTCTTTTCTAGCATACAGATATATTTGAGGGGAATACTTGTGACTTTTAAGTTCAGTGAGTGCTACAGTATATGTACAGCGCCCTGCAGGCTAGCTTAATTGTACAGTAACTTGAGACATCCTGAACTCAGCTTCACCATATGCAATTAGTACAGAACAATATTTGTGATGGACATTATGTGATTTTACATTGTAAATAAGATTGTTCTTGTGATGACTGTATATGTATTCTTCAACTTTTTGATGCTTCTGTACTTTCTTATATGTATTTTTTTTTTTGTATTATCATCTTGTGGAAATAAAGAGAGAATATATATACACAATGCACATAGGTGAAGTACTTTAGTAAATATCCACATGCAAACTCTCCCTGCAGTAGATGGGTTTCATATAGCTATGTACACGAGCTTCTACACTTATATCTGTTCTGGAGCTTGTTAACTGTGGATGACATGTCAGATTTACTGTGTGCCTACTGTATCTACACATGACCATATCACAGTTTGTTAAAATTGAGTCCTGATTAGAATCACGTTTCATTTTCTTCAATTTTGTAAATTAATGAAATTTCTAGCTTACACAAAGTATTATATAGATATTCTGTGGTAATGTTCTGATTCGGTATTGTCATTAATTACATCATACTGTACTTGTACATGTCCCTTCAGATCGACGGTAGCTAATTTACATATAATTGGGAGACAAATGAGAAATTTAGTGAGCTCCTTTGTAGATCACTTGACAAAGAGGTTTTTTGACAACAATCTTCCCGCCAAAATATATTCCAGTTAGACATTGACCCTTGCTAGTGGTCTCTATCCACTTAACAACAGTAATTCCCATGACTTTGTTTACATACTGTACATAGCTAGATCACCATAGTACCCACTTGTAGAGTATTTACATACAAACTCACACAGAACAAAAAGTTAGGGAGTGGAAAATCAAACGTGTGTGTGCCTTTCATACTATCATTATAGATATAATCCTAGGTACAACATGTTAAATATTACAGCATGTATTGTGTCTAGTGTTATATTGTGTTACAACATCGCAGTTCGGAAACAAAGCAATTGGCGGTGATTGCAATCAATATAATTGAATGTGTTTAGTAAAATGCAAAATGGATATATGACACTTTAGATACAGTACCACACAGTACATCATCGTAGACATTTGAAGGTCAGCGAACGTGTAGACCCCAGATATATGCTGGAATGTGAATTTATGGTCACTAGTTTTCAAATTGAATGACTGGTCTCACTGTACTTCTTTTTGGTCCGAATAGCAAATTTGGTTGTCGAAAAAAAAAAATGTAGAATGACTAATATGTGCACTGTAAATGAGACGTGTACAGTAGGTTGGCTGAATAGAACACTGGTGCCTTAATTGGGCCAGTAAAATATCACCTCCAGTGGATCATAGGCCTACCACTGTATTTGTTTTATTTCAATTGCTTCAGAGTGATGTAAGGTGATAACTAATTTATCATTTTTGGAGGTAATTAGTTATATAATTCAATCAGAATTTGATATAAAACCAGTATAATTCCTGCCGGACACCCTGCAATGCTGGTGTAGGTGGTGAACCCGAACAGACATTTGGTCTTGGACCACTGGACAACCATTAAACATTTGACCTGACTTTACAGTCACCCACAAAACATCAGTCTTTGAGATGTGACTGACTTCACACCTGCATGCCCTGTCTCTGCACAACAATTGCACTCTTGTTCTACTGTGTCTGAATTACTCTTAAATCCTATCAGCTCAATCAGATAGGACGAACCAAATAATCCTTTCCGTGTTATGTCAAGCCTAATGAAACTACGTCCCACCAACCCCTTCCTCCTCTCTTGTAAACTTTAGCATAGTTATTGTAAGATGCTTCAAGTCACTAACTGTGTATTAAATACACTCTTTATGTAACTGAATGGAAGTTAAAGTAGTTTGCTAATATACTCTAATATATCTTGCTGGACAATGTATAAACTCACCATTGAGTTAATATGTACTGCAGTAACATTTCACACATACATGTACATGTATAGTACAGGTCATTATAATTGCACTGTACCCTAAACATGTACTCTAGTGCACATATATAGCAGATGATGATATATTATTCCAACTGATTGCACTATCTGAGTGGGTTTTGAAAATCTTCGCTTTCTAATTTAGTGCAAATAAATTTCTCTTGGGAGAACTCACATGGTTGTTTAGAGTATTGTTTAACACTTTATAGCTGATTCCATATAGCTGCTGAGCCTGTCACCAGCTGTAGTTACCACACATGTACATAGTAGAACTATAGAATAGTGTGATGAACTTAATTTCCAGGCATTAAACTGTGCAATATAGCTTGGAGAGGCATGTGTAGAATTTGAGGCAGATAAAAGGTACTTGTCAGATGTGTTCACAGCCTGCTGTATATTGTAATAGAACTTTCTTTTCTAGCTCCCAGCATTACTATGGTATTGTAAATAGGTCTATATATGGAAAAATCAATGGAGGTAATTGAAATTTGTTGATTACTAAACTATAGGTGGTCTCAGTTGGACCCGCAGAATGGTATCCACACATGTTTTTTTTCTTCTGTTTTTGGTATCTGCTTAATATTAAATTTGAACATTATTGACTATGTAATAAACTTTAAAAAAGTCATTTTGTTTCTAGCTTACAAGTATGATGTTGATATATAATTGTAAGTACAGTTTTACGACAACAATATGTATAACCTGCATGTAGAAGGCTCAAGTTTGATTCTCTGTGCCCTCTATGTCCCGGACCCTTTGGTCAATTTTTTTTTTTTGTACACTAACATTTTAAAATAATATTTTCTTATTACGTAATCACTTTTGATGTCCTGTTTATAAATATTTATATTTATACTGGAAATAAATATAATGTAAAAAATAAATGAAAATGAATGGCCCTCCCTTCTCATTTTATAAGGGACAACAAAAATCAGAGCCTTCAATACTGCTACACAATTAATTTGAACACTTAAAACAATAACTGTACAAACATAAAGTAATTGGATATTCAAAGAATGACAAAGATGCAAGATGTACGTTTAACCCTGTCCGTCTATATTACACTTTTCAACAATTCATTTACTTCTTTCTTTTTTTCCCTTTTCAAAGCCACAAGTAGAGAGAGATTGTTCATCATCAGAGCATGTCATAGAATTTTAGGATAAATTGCAATTTATTTTAAGCTCAATTTTGTTTATTACTTGTTGGCAATCAGAATTTAGTTGGGGGACTTTTCCAATTTTATTCATCTTTTAATCTTTTCTCTCCATTCAGGTGGACTGTGGCTATTCATTTTCAATGTCAAGTTTTATCCACCTGATCCATCACAGCTGAAAGAAGACATAACCAGGTCAGTTTTGTTTTTATAAAGATTTTAAACCTCAAGTGTCATTTTTAACCCTTATAAATAAAATTTAATTCTTGATTTTGCTGTTCTCCAATTTATATACCTGCAAGAGGATAATTGCTTCCACAAAACTTTGCTTTTATAGTGTCCATTGTTATCGACACTGGCGTTTCTGTGGCCATTCCTCTTAGCCAAACGTCCTATTTTCTTATCTGTGGGGATTTCCACTTTGTGGTTCTATACCCAGTATTTCGCTACATGTTACAGACCGACTTCCCCATTCTTAGGTTTCCAAGCGGCATTTGCAATCGGTGCGTGGCAGTTTGACGAAACTTTATCAAAACAGCTTGCCAACTCCGTCCTAGATTCAAGGGTAGTTTGAATGAAGCCAAATTTCTTTTGAAACCCTTTCATTATTATATATGAACAGCTTTTCAGGTTCCATTGAATTGAATCGCTATGTAATCCCTCATAGCTGGTACAATTAAATGACTTCTGGCCAAGGTTTCCTAAAGTTGAAAGAACTCATCCATAACCACCAACCCAAAACTATATTTTTCATAGAACTTACATTCAGTTGCTGGTAGCTCTATAGAACTAGGCCTTGTTTACCTGGAGTCATTGGGTTCATGATATCCCTTAGGGTAGCTAAAATCCCATTGTTCTTTTCCATGTATTTGAATGCTCTGTTTATGGTTTGTTCTATTATATAGGTTTTCTTTTCACAAGATATATATGCACCTGGAAGGTTATGTACTTTTGAAATTTGTGAATAGTTTGAACCCGAAGGAAATCAGTTTTAACTACGAGACAGTACTTTAAATATCCCAAAGTGAACAGAGGACCGCAGACTAGGTGCGAACTATTTCAAAGCCTCCGTTGAAGGAATGCATACAGTGTATATATTTATTTTGGTCTTGGTTCAGTGCATTAATAACACAACAGCTCAGTGCGTGAAAGTGACCAAAAACCCAAGGCCATTAAGGAAAGGATTATAATGATATGGTACAAGAGCGGTACATAATAATTTCAATAAACAGTAACAGTTTTGCTTTGTGCTGTGTACTTTGTAAAACTATGTAAAAACCACCATTTTGTGGAAGGGTTTTATCAAGGATCACATGGGATACTTTTTTTTTGTTAAATTTAGGAAAGAGCATTGATTGTGCAGTATATAAGTCAAAGATGAGCTGGGATATTTTCTACCACGCAGTAACATCATGGTCAAAGAAGCCTTATATGTATGTGTGTATATATTTACCTAGATGCACAGAGTATAGCTCGGCCTGCAGGTTTGGGAAAAATTAATTCTAAAACCCAGTAAGATAGTGTTAGTAGTACTAAGAGTTGGCAATAAAAATGGTAGACAAGACATTTCAACAAATGGAAGCAGGAGGTCATACAACAAAAGGAGACTTAGTAAAAAAAACAGAAATCTTGACTTACGCCGGGAGATGGGAGGCCACCCCATACCCTGGCACCACCCTCCCATGTTATGGAGGCCTAATTATGCAGTAATTCTGTATATTTTTAATGTCTGTTTCTCGAAGTCTTTGCCATACATGAACATGTATATAATTGGATTGTATAGGAATCACCTCATTAAGACAACATTATCAGCCTTTAACCCATTTATAGCTCACATTTATTCTTCGTTTGATTTACTGTACGGTATATATAGGTTTGGGATATTAGACAAAAGTGCCCCGATTTTAGCAATCAAAAGTGGTTAAGCTGTGGTGAAACAACCTAGATGCGCAATAAATTCACTTCTAGGAATCTGCTTTAAAGAAAGCATCTGCTTTAAAGAAAGTCACCTACAACTCTTGTTGTTTTCTTTTCTTTTTTATTCAAATTTTTAACACAAATCATCTGGAACTTATTTTGTAAGGAGGAAGAAAGCCATGGCAGCCATTTTGACAGTTAATATTTTCTTCACTAATATTGGAAAAAGAGTATGAAATATTTACATTATCTTGAAAACCTTCAAAGGTGTTGATTTCTGTTCCCTGTTCGTGACACCAGTACAGTATATATTACAGTACATGAACTACACAAAAAAAAGAAATGTCTCCTTTGTTTTATGTTCCTTTTGTTTGTAATAAACATTTGTTCAAGTCTATGCGAGGATTCTAAGACTGAGGGTGCATGGTTGTTAAATGACTTGGAGAGCACCAGACAGTCACATGACTCATACAGTATTCAATTTTAAGCTTTAAACATGATGTTTCACATAAATTTATTGGCCAAAAAAAAAAAATCTGGAATTACTTTTGTATTGTTTATAATTTTGGCACCGTCCACTATTTTTCTGGGGAGATTATAATAAATTATATGAAAAAATATGACAAGTGTTCAAAAATTATTTCCAGCTACCTTAATTAAGTTTGATCAGAAAGGGAAATGGATTTAATGTGAGGAGGCGAGGAAAGGGAAAGGAAGGTGATAAGGAGAGCAGGGATTTGGGGGGGGTGGGATGGGGGTTTGGACAGGTGGGGCAAGTAGACTCCCTCGCTGTTCTTCACAGGAAAAGTCTTATGGGTTAGATTATCAGCTCTGCAGAAAATGTTTGAGCAACTTGACGGCCACACAGCAGTCATCAGTGTCTGAGGAACCTGTAGTTAGGCATTCAAACAGAATAGAAATGCATACAAAATTAGGTTTAAAATGAAATATTGACAAGGAGAAGGAAATTTGGCTCTCATCCAGGAATTTTATCAGCACGCCATTTCTGCCTCTCAGCGGATTACATATAATAGTCATTGAAAGCTTCCTGCGCTAGCTGACAAAATCACGCCTTTTAGTACTGACTATTAAAAAGAAGGGGGGGGGGAAGGGAATCAAGTTGATTTTGTGCGGCAAAGACGCATC
>JAIPMN010000723.1:0-17619 GCA_020650975.1 Apostichopus californicus | reverse complement strand
CGGGGGGGGGGGGTTGGCGCCCTCAGCTGTCATAGCCTCTTCTAAAATATGCGAGAATATCCATAGCATGATATGATTCTCATTTGAACAATTTTACCTTTGATGTTACTACAGATGTGAGGTTACAGAATATGTCTCTATGAAAAAGGTAGTTCTAAAGTCTTCTGTAAGTGCTGGGTGTTACCCTTTTTGAATTTTTGTGACATGAATGAAAGGAAATTAGTACAGCTAATCTCAGATTGGGGAAGGTGTTGGGGGAGGGGGGGGTGGAAGAAGAGGTACAGCAGTTAGTGATAAACTAGCATAACATGACAGCCATATTATCATCAATTATTGCTGAGTATGTTCTACCTCGAGCTTCATGCATCAGCAAAGATTCCCATCCTTACGAGAATTACAGTTGACTTTTTTAATCCAACCCCGTTTTCTGTGATCTGTTTCTCGTCATCTCTTAACTGTCCCTGCAATAAGTAATCAGTTGTAAGCCGAAGTGAGTCACCGTCTTTACGAGGGAAAACTTTTTGCCTTCCATCGGGGCGACTCTCCGTCTCCTCGTGGTAAAATTCTAGCTGTTTTACGGGATAGGTTATAGTATCTGCTTTTCATATGGACGTTAAAGCAATGTACTGAGTTTGGTTTGTATTTGACAATGTTGGAATCATATTCGATCAAAAAGTTGGTCGCAGCGAATTGATGGCAGTGAAACTTGCTTGCAAGCAGGTTTTTGAGTTGTCGTCAATTATTTTAGAGTTCTTTGACATATAAGTCTCATTGCAGTGTTACAGTTCATTCCGCTTGATTTGAAATAATGAAGTCAATTATGTCGATATTTTTGAAAATTTCATTTTTGCTGTTTACATGTTAGGAAATAGTATGTAGTAAAAAGCATTGACTTATTTACTTTGCTTTTCTTCACTTACATGTCTCCTCAAGACTAATGCACTCTCAATCTACCATGTCTAGAGTGACCTGATAACCTTTTGAAACTGACCTCTCATGGTAACCTGTCACCCGCCCTCCCCCTTGTCCAAGCCGACACTCTAGATATGGTCATCTAAAGTCCAATATCAGACAAATATGGTACTGGCGTAGGAGGACGACTTAACATATTTAACATTGCTCGTTGGAAACTCCATCTCGGTGTCTTGTTTTCTAAATTTAGATCTATTTATGTTAGAAAGCAACCTGTTTTAGAAGTACATTCACTGCTCCAGGAATAGAACACACTTGAAAGATACTGTAATATCACCACAGTAGCTGCTATTCAGGACCTTTGAAACCTACATGACGGGGTTTGGTTGATTCGTCCCTGAAATGCGATACATTAGAAACATTCACTTAGCTGACAATGTATTTCAGGCATCAATATTTCCTCAAATTTTGCATTAAGAATAGTAATAATTCTTTTGTTGTGGAATACTTGAGTTGTATGTACATCTTAGAGAAGGCACAAGTTTTCAGCTCCATTGCCAGGACGAAAGTCACTCTCTCTCTACAATTGCCCGATTCATTTTGTCGACCAGTAGGTAATGCTTTACACATCCAAACATTTTGCTAAAGACTAGATGGTATAGCGATGAGGTTTTTCACTTGCCTTGTTATTAATAAAATTTATTTGTCAAATTTTTTGTAATAGCAAACTTAATGACACATGAATATCCCATTAACCATGACATCCGACTGCAACAAATAGTTTGACGCAAGTTTTTTTGTTTTCTTTCTCTACGATTTCTTGCCGTATATTCGGTAATAATCAGTAAGTTTATGTGACTCATCGTTGTTTAAAATGTCATGATATTTACTCACGGTAATTGACAATTCAAATTTTATTCAGTTACGTAAGCAACATACGTCAATGAGTGTATCGTGAACCTTTCGAAAAAAGTCAGATGTCAACTTCGGTGTCTTGCTTGCAAATCATTACTCTTTTTACCCACAATCAAAGTCTCAAAGTGAGATGACAGTTGATCAAACCAGTGGTACGATCTAGTGGATGATGGTGGTTGCTTTTATAGGAGCAGTGAAACCTGGTATCTGTGATGTTTGTTGGCTCACACCCTGGTGGGCCTAAAAGAAAGTGTTTTTCTTTTGTTAACATGCAGAAGAAATCTACTGTACTTCTCATAAATGAAGTAGTATTCAAACTGGTGAATAAATGTAAAATGAGATCAAACCTGTAAATGGGAAAAAGTTAGCCGACATGCACATGTAGGTGATTGTTTTAATAGTCTCGCAAAGTAGGTACCTACAGTACCAGCCTGGTATTATATACTATGGAAACCTAAATTATTTCAATAAATGGAAGCTAATATCTTAAAGGAGTACTTAATGAATTGAAATTTTGATCCTTAACTTTTTTATCACCCCAGACACTTTTACATCTTAAAAAAAAATATATATATTTTTATTTTCTAGTATTAACCTATACTAGCTCCATGATATAATCACTTCTAACAAGTGACCTGAAATATTCCCAGGATAGTTTTTGACTCGATGTCATCGATATTGAAACGGAAGTTGAACAGTTCATGTCTTACGTTGTAATAATATTGAATATCAGCTTGTATACAATAGCATACAAATTTATTTAAAAGCTACTCTATATACCACCACCACAATATGCATATGTTGAAATATGATATAGGTTAAATATATTTACCTATTATAATCAACTTTTTCAGAAGTTATATTTGTATCTGGTAAAACACTGTTTACAATCTGCCAGACTTTTTTTATATTTTGTTTATATTTGGCACAGTAAGTGAATTAGTGAGGGTGTGAACCGTGTAAATTATGTTGATTCTAATTCATGAAGGATAGCATTGTGGAGATGACGGAAGGAAGTATGACTTTGTTAACTGTTTGAAGTAATTTTTGATCTTGGTATCTTACTACATTACAATTTACATGTAGATTGTTTTTTTCTGGGGGGGGGGGGGAGAGGGGTGGGTAGAGGATAGGGTAAAGGCAAAATAAATTCCTTGGGTAGCCAGTTTTCAAAACAAATTTAGAAAAAAATTATCATTGAGCTTGCAAACTGCCTCTCCTTTATCCAAGTGTACAGTTTAGAATAGATACATTTGGCTACACTGTATGCCGTTTAATTCCAAGGGGCAGGTTAACATTTTCACTAAACATTTTGACTGTATTATCACATTCTAATGTATACATGGTTCATAAAGTTTCTTGAGGGTTAGAGATGGAAACCATTTATAGCTATGAAGACAGATTCAGTCACTTTCTTGTGAATAGCAAAATGCATATGACTAATTTTGACCAAAATGGTTTTATTTAAGAACAACTAGGAGTCATTAACTAATTGTATTAAGTCCAAAAATAGATATGCAGAACCCTAGGACTGTATTTTAACATGATTAACTCTTTGTTTTGTATACATTTCAACATCATGTTCTATGAACAAACAATTCAAGATATTATTATTATTTATTATTTATATTAGTATTATTCAAGATAGACGGTGACCTACTTCTGTGGTCGTTGTCACTTCGACTGTTTTGACAAAATTTGCCCGCTAACTCTTAGTCTGTAGTTCAGAAGTATCGTGGTGACTGACGGCCGTTGGTATACACTTTGTGACGCACCACCCTCTATAACGAATCAGAAATTTTATGTCTAGACGGCACAATTACCGTATTGGAGTGGAGTTTCATTAAGTATCGTTGCTAGGAATTTATAATTTATGGCATGCATCTTTGGGGATATTTTCATAACTCGTAGTTTTGCTTGAAATTAATGAAGCGCATAGAGTCTGCTACGGCGGGGAGGTTGAGCGTCTGTTCATTGCCGAGATCTGCCACCACCCTGTCAAACGTCCGTGACCGAAGAGCCGGGTACCGCCACGTAATTAACCGAGACCTTTTAGCCCCCCGCTCACACTTGTTTTGAAGAATCATTCATGCACATAGGCACAAAAAAAAACTGAGAGAAGTGCCTGTATGTAGCTTTTAATGTAATTAGTGCGCTCTGCACCCTTTTAGATTTCCATATTAATTGAGTTAAAAATCTTTTCCCCCTTTTCATAAAAAGAAGGTTGGTGTTGTGTGTGTAGCATGACATGAATAATATGTGGGTAAAAGGATGTTCTTGACATTATACTCCAGATAGCAGTCACTATTCTTCCTGCCTGGTAGAGTGTAAAATTGAGTCAAAAAAACAAAAATCAAAGTAATTACGAGGGGGGAAAAAAATGCAAGTTTGAAAACAAGAAGCAGGCATTTAAGACAAGGCAGTAGGTATCACTTAACACAAGAAATATATATGACAGATCTAGAGGAAAATCACATAATTTTTGGCTTGAATTAAGGTGCAAAATATAAAATGATATGAAAATTGAGTATGAGAATTGTCACTGTGTAGTACTTAGTACGAAGACAAGAGTTGCCATGGTAATGACGGTCACACTGTTGGCATATTGTAATACTATGCACTTATGCAGAGCTCTATGTGACTGGATGACCTGTTCCCAGCTATTACTTCTGTATTCCAGGCATGGGCTTATTCCGCGAATTCGCAAAATATCCGTGATTTCTTTTCTACCTCAGGGACAAAAACTATTATCCTAACACACTGTAGCATACGCAAACTGGAGCCTATACCGCAATTTTTGCAAAATTCTGTTATTTTTTTTATTACCCCAGGCTCATCCCTGTGTATTCATGTGATATTCAGTGATGTCAAAACATGATTTGAACTTCATTCTATCCAGTATCCAGAGAAAATACTTCCATCACTTAATAAAGGGGTAAAAAAAATATTTGATAAATGTAATCGTTGAATTTGAAAAATTTCAATGAAAAGTGATTTGTCAATATTTTAAAATTTGGATCGAGTGAGATTTTGTTGAAATTTTAATAGTCACGATGGCTTCGTCCTTAACAAATGACGTCCCCCATCGTAATTTCTCCGTACAGACTGGTGACTCCAGAGCGACCCAGCAAGCGTCCTCTCATCCATCTAGGCTCAAACTTCAGATACAGCGGGAGAACTCTTCACCAGACCAGGGCTGCCACTGCTACCATCGACAGAGATAATCCATCGTTCAGGAGAGCTAACCCCTCCACCAGAGCCACTCAGAGTCTTGATGGTACGTAGAACGCCAGATTCTGTGGCTTTCATAATAATAATTGCCAGAATGCATGGTACGTTAATATAGAGGGTAAGCATATCTGGTTTAAAGAAGTGTACACAGTGAGAGCAACACAGGTGCCCCGTATTTGCGGTCACTACGAACCGACCGTCGTCGGAAATTGTCTGTGCGCCATTTTTGGCAAAATACTTCATGCGCACTGTATGGATTTGAAGAAACTTTTACAAAATCGATCCAATATTTGTTTTTTTCTGTCTCAGGTTCACTGTTTATCTGTGTTCTTAACAACTGTTAGATCCCCCAACATTGGAAGGGAAGAAATAATATATTAATATGCTTTTCTGTTTTAACATTTGTCAAATAATATGTATGACTTTTCTGTTTGATTTAAGAATTGAAGTTTTTTTGTCATACTTTTCTGTTTAACCTGAGAAATTGTTGTCAATGGGTAAATTATGCCCCAATAGTTCCATCAATCTTAACACACGGCATGAATATCATTGCTATCGACTCGTTCTCTTCGACGACGAATTTATTACGAGAGCACCGTGTTCGGTTATCCAGAGATTCACGCCTTGCAAAACACAAACAGGTCGTCTGTTTTTCAGTCTGTGTCTGAGATTAAAGCTGCACACAGACCTCTGAATAAATATTTACTAAAGGAAACGAAAGATGATTGCTTTAAAATGCAGTTCATTGAAAGAGTGACATACATGTTGACAGTGGTAAAAAGCAATCTAGACGCTCATCGATAACGATTCGTGTCGTGGTAAAGTTTGTTTTTTTCCATTATTTTGCCAACAAGTTCGATTGATAGAGAACAATGTGACCCACATTTGCCCATATATTCAGGAACTTCGTGAAGGCAACTTTAAAAAAAAACAAAAAAAAATTGACAGATGTACATTAGCGTGAATGTTAAGTGAATGTTAGCGTGAATGTTGAGTACCATACATGTAAATGAAACAGTAATGTGCTAGTCTCATTTCAAAGTTACAGTATTTCTATGAGGCTGCATTTCAACTGGTTGCAATGTCAGTGATAAACTGCAACTGGATACAAGATGTTTTAAATAATATTTATATTTACCCATTTATATTTCATCCTCGTGGAATAGTTTAGTGTTTCTGCAGCGGTTTTGAAAGCTCTGAATTTTGTCCCTTGTAAAATACTATTTTTACCTGTGTAAAAAGGTGCTTATCATCTTCTTCACATGCATTATCAATTTGACAAATTTGCATAGCATTTTGCTATGCAGTACTGGATAAATTCATTCCTGCTTGTCTGGTTCCTCATTTAATGGCTCAGCAGATGTTTCAGACCTCAAGAAAAGTTTGTTGCTTTTTAAGGCAGCCATCAAAACTGGGCCTATATCAGGTGGCTTCTTAAAGCAGCCATTAAAACTGGGCCTACATTTGGTACTCTTATCACTTGTAAGCAGATGTTCCCAGCTTAGCCTACTTTGCTTATAGGAATCGGGCCAGATGTTATTATTGTTGTTTTCTGGTTCGGCGTTTGTCTCGGTTTATTGCACCTCAAAGGGAGGAAGAGATTGTAGAGTGCACGAGAAATGTCACGCCAGTGACCCGAGTGAATCTGTTTGGAGGTGAGATATGGTAAACTTCATTTTAATAATGCTTTATCGAGTGAAATCTGAGGTACTACGTACTCTGCCGGGACAGACCAATCACTGGTAACTCTTTTGATCTCTTAAATTTTATCGGTTCTCCTCATCAGGTTACAGCGGGAGCTCGGACCATGACCCAGAACGTGTAGACGAGGTCATCATGGCTCAGTCTGCGAGTAACGAGGAGCGCCCTCGCAGTATCATTGAGGATCATGTGATGCCTTACGCCGACAATCCCGAAGACGCACACAAAGTAAGGATTAACCGAGTGCTTAAGAAATGGTCACACAAGATTAGATTGTTGGTTTTTGCCTTGCACCAGTTTGATAAAGACCAGTGCTATCATCTTCGGGTGGGAAAGTCACTCAGATTTCCCCACGTATACGGGTCTGTTTAGCATTTCCACAGAGTCATACATACATACATAGAAGACCACCGCAATGTTACGTAAATCTGAAAAAACAAACCTCATGATACGGACAAGACTTGTTGGGGAGACTCAGTTTTATGTTCCCCTCTCCTCCCCCTTATGAGAGATCGAGATGGGTTAAAAAATAAGCCTTTTGGCAAAAGGGGGGGGGGGACCATGCTGGAGGGAACACCAATAGTGCAACCAGGGTGGGAAAAAGGCTTGTCATGCTATTCTCTCAAGTAGAAGTTCACGGCTTAACAGTATACCCATTGACATTAACACCTTTGTTGGTTTGAGGGGGGGAGGGGGTTACCCCTGTGGGTGCACCACTGGATAGAAGCCACACAATTTGACTGTCTGTTCTTTCTTCATCCAGAGTCAGGATTCTGATGGAGAGGATAAAAGTGGGGTATGTGGAAAAGTTATTTTAAGAGACGTTTGCCAGCTTTTTACGTTTTTCTTCATCTTTTTTTCTTTCAAATTGAGTTTTCTTGGTTTTGTTTTCCCATGGAATGATTTGCAGTTCTTTTGAAATGAAAAGCAAAATGCCATACAAAAAAAAATTTTAAAATGGAAGAGAAAAAAAATGCATGACTTTCTTGCTTGGGTAGACTTCTCAACTTTTCTCAGTTTACTGGAACCTTACCCTCCCCCCACCCCCTGCTTTGAATTTAAGGTTTCCCAGCTGTGCAGGCAGGCACCCCTGAGGTGAAGCGAAGCAATCAGGAAAAGGGAGAAAAATTCTCTACTTAATTATGAGAGAGGTATTGTTTCTTTGTTGTGACGAATGAAATTTGATGACTTAAATTTAAGAAAACACAGAAAAAAAATCACAGCTGTCTACACCATTGGATATGCGTCATTTCCATGCTGTCTTCAGAAATCATGATTATGCTTAGGTTCCCATCACTGTAAGGAGTTATATGATAGGCTGATGGGTAGGGTGTTGAGTTAAACGTTCCATCTTTGAACACCCTCATACTCTAGTATAAGGCAGTTAGTTAAAATGCAAACTGAAAACTAGTTTAACTAGTCGAGAAAATAGCAGTAGGGTCAAAGACAATGGAGTATATGGAGTTTTTTTTTTTTTTAACTTGGGCTTTGACATTATAAATATATGATTTAAAAATAGATATAGTTCAAACGAAAATCAGTTCTAAAATTTTATTTTCAACCAACACTTGAGTAGTGAATTTCAAGATGTTTAAAAAAAAACAATAGTTGTACTAAATTTGAGTGATTTCTGACTCCGTTCGACGATGATAGGTTCTCGTCTCCGAGTTTGTTTTGCTATCGTGCCATCTGTAATCATCATCATGCAAGCCCAAAATGAACAATGTTTGCAGACAAACAGATTATTCTTGAAAAATCCAAATGAAATTTTAAAATGATATTTTTCATTGTAAATTGAATTTTATGACGTAGGAAAGGATTTTTCCTAATTTGACGAACGTAAGGCTGCTTTTGAATGTTTCATGTTAACCTTACTTTGCTTTAAAAGCCAAAGGTGAAATATTCAAGAAGCAAAGCTTAGCTGATTGAACCTATCGCTCAATCAGCATCCAGTTCAAGAAGTATCTGCTTCAAGGCACGAACAACTTGTCAGTCATGTTTTTTGTAATTCTCACTGCAAGCTCTCATTTCAAATTCCCATTTTTTCTCTTTGTCTTTCTCCGAAAGTTTATTGGCTTTTATACTTGTATTGCTTTTTACTTGTTTCAGCCAAACTTAAAGAAAAAACAAAGTAAAGAATATATCTGTTCCGATTATTTTGAAATTGCTACGCACAGTCCAGAGGATTAATTATTGCTTACATTTTTTATTAGATCGATTTAATATCACGATATGGCAGGTTTGCTTAACGCCAGGCCTCTGGATATGAAGATCAATCATCGTTAAAATATGGATGGATATATAATAAAAAAAGTTGGCCTGTGATTTCTTTTCTACCTCGGGGACAAAAACTATTATCCTAACACACTGTAGCATACGCAAACTGGAGCCTATACCGCAATTTTTGCAAAGTTCTGCGATTTATTTTTACCCCAGGCTCATCCCTGTAACATACCTAGGAAATAATCTTGTTTACCATTCTGTAAATCAGTTAAAACTAAAAACAGAACTATGAATTTAAGTTAAAATTTATTTCCCTGTTTTTTTAATATATTAAGAATGGATAATACCAAGCAATAGAAAGTGCGAACTGCCTTGACTAAAAAGATTAAAAAATGTGAGATTGTGCCAAATAAACATCCTCTCTAAGGTCACGTCCTAAAATTAGAGCTGGCCTGTTTACAAAGAAATCATAAAACCTCGGAGCCATAGTTTTGTTTTCTCTGATTGTGGAAGATCTGCTGGAACTTTGAAAAATTAGTTCCTTATGAAGTGAAATCCAGATTTCCCTCCGAATGTTGATTGTGATATTTAAAGAAAAGTCAAGTTAAAAAGAAGAGTGGGAATAAATGTCATTTCAATTTGAGGAACACAACTCTTTTTTTAAGTCTTAGTTTTATAGTTTTTTCTCAATCATGCTGTATAATATGGGAACATTGGTCGAACAACCACAGGATTAACACATTGCTGACGAGACAGAGGAATAAACAGGCATGAGCTTTTTCCGTGAATTTGTGGAATATCTGTGATTTCTTTTCTACCTCGGGGACAAAGAGTATTATCCTAACACACTGTAGCATACACAAACTGGAGCCTATACCGCAACTTTTGCAAAGTTCCGTGATTTTTTTTCTTACCCCAGGCTCATCCCTGAATAATGAAAGACTGTTCTTCGCTCCTTCCTACTGTACGTTAATTGCATCAAGTAAATCTTTGTACCTGCATCAGAATCTTTTCAAATCTCGTTGGGAAAAAAATACAGCCTCTGCCTATTTTCTAGCAGGCAGTGATGCCACCTCTGGCCAAACAGAATTTCAGAATAATTCAGTGATAATTGTCGCAATAAACCTTCTTTAATATTGACTACAAAAACAAGACAGCAGCAAATTCCTTAGCCAGACAATCCTAGAGAGGCCTTTCATTAATTTTAAGAGTGCATTTACACAGTGGGTTAAAGTTCATGTGTATTGTTATGATTACAAACTCATGACCAGTCTTGGTTTTGTTTTTGTTTCCCCCCCCCCCCTCTAAAGGGTTATAGGTCACAGGTCACTTGTTTCCATAGGTGGGATTGTGTGTGATTATATGAAAATGATTCCCTGTAATTTTTAGAATCAGTTTTTGGTGCAGTGCCAACTCTTAGTAAGAGATGTTTTTTTTTAAAAACCAAGTCAGCCCAGATATTAAGTCATTCTGTATTGTTTTTCTCCCAGGTCTGTGAGTTACTTTGATAACAAAGTCCAGGCAACAGTGTGTGACCTTTGTAAAGTACTGTACAATCATTTCCTATAAGCTATCTCCCCCCCCCCCCAAAAAAAAGAAGGAAAAAAAGAAAAAATGACTATTTGCAAAATCATCAGATCCCCAGGAACAAATTTAACCACTACAAAGTAAACTTCGGAATAACAGACAAACTTTATGACAACTGTATTATTACAGTAAGTGAATTGTATTCTCGGTCTGCTTTGGCATGTAGCACGCTTGGCTTTTATATTGAATGAATAAACATAACATGCAAATTAAGACATTAACATACGAATAGCAATATACCCTTATCAATGCAAGCTACGTACTCAACCGTTTCTAGATTTACAAAAAAACTGCTACAAAATTTTTGCAATTGTATAGAAAGCAATTTGACCATTTTGCTGAGCATATTGTGGTACGATAACGGATACAAATTCTTTACTGAAGATTATTCGCAGAATAAACGGAATACCCATAGGTCTGGATTTTTTATTCTGTCTTCCCACAACCCTTCATAAAGGAGACCAAAAAAACCCAGCAACAATATCCTTGAAGCTAATGTAGCATCTGAAGATAGATACACCTTGCTATGAAATATAATAAAACGTTAAAAGGCAAAAACATTGAGATGTATTGAAGGGAGTTGGTCTTATTACTGCTCAAGTAATCTGAGACTATTTGAATTCTTTTTATAGTCTCCCAAAATAACCTCCTGGTTATCTAATAATGTAGTGATGAATTTGGGGAAATCCATCCAACAATAACAATCATAGGACAGTTTTGTGTGGTAGTATTTAAAGCCTTTAGTCTAAGATGTTTTTTTGCTTAAATCCTGTACTCCCTTCACTTCAGTGTACAGTTACAAAACAGGTCTAAATTAGCCCCTTATTATAATTTTTTGGGGGGTTTTCACCTCTGACGAACACCTCCATATGCCATCAGGGTCATCATTGAAGCTGATAAAGGAAATGTCACTCCAAAATGCTTTTAATTCCATTTACCAAATGAAGCTCAATGTTGCCATGGTAACAGAGTCATCTCAAATGTGCTCGACGGTGCAACAATCACCTGAGTGGTTCGACAATTTGGTCTTGGGTTGCTCTCGGTTCAGGCTAATTAGGATACCTTGCCCCCCGATCGTTTAAAGGCAGTTTTGACATCCAATCTAAGGAGTTTTTAAGAGTTATTGGATATCTTTGGCATTTTCGTGGAGCCGTCGGTGCGTTCAAATCTTCCCTTTCGGCTCAAATAGGAAGTAATTTCACTTTCATCTTAAAGCCAAGTAAACAGGATGAGGGGGGGGTGGAGGTCGGGGAGGTGAAATCTGCTATTTATATAGTCCATGGAATTTTGAGAAGAAAGACCGAAAGTTCAGCCCGTTTTGTTATATAAGTGGGTGTATTAATAAACGGAACACACCCACAGTCGAGTAATTTGACCCTTTAAAAGAAAAATAAAAAGGGAAAGTGAAAGCAAAATCTAATCTATTAACTTGAAAATATGAACGTGAATATTAGTCCTTATTCTTGTATTTCCGTTACATACAAAGGTGAAAACAATGCGACATACATGACCTATGGACCAGCTTGATAGTTGGCTTTGTACTAGCTGCTTGCAGTGTTACTGTGTCAAAGATTAGTGGTTTCTGATCCCTGCCCTCTTCCTGTTTTCGCTATTTTAGTGAATTTTTTAGGGAGAAATTCCCAATGCGAGAATAGGAGAATACAGACCATCTGCAATTTTGTTATTTTTTTGGCCAGATGTGTTTGTCTTCTAGAGTTCAAATATTCTATATCAAAATGGAAAGAAAAAATGTAGTTGAATATGCCCAGATAGATAAAGGGCTAAATAATTGGTATAATTTTGCCATCCATCATTTGCAGAACTAGTGAAATAGAATACAGAAAAATAGTGGTAGGAGCTAATGGCAGAATTTATATATCCAGCGTTAGTAAAACTTAATCTTGAATCACAGTAAAATAAACATGGTAATACATACAGGAAACCTTTCAAAATTTCAAACATTTATGGTTCGGTGAATGCATATTTATTGACTTGCTCCAGAACATTGGAAAACTTATAATCATTTCTTTCCCAAATGGAATATTAAAGATTTGTTTTAGCTATTTTGTCATTTGGGGCGGGGGGGGGGTGGGTGGGCCATTCTCCATCTCAGGTAACTTTACCATGGTGTTCCAATCAAAATGGCTTGGTTCTTTCTCCTAATCCTACTCTTTTATTTTTTTTGTTTGGTCACCAGTAGAAAGTGACAGATCAACATGTTGCAAACATGACATCAACTTTGTTCCAATTTTTTAATATTTTTTTTAAATTTCTCAAGCCCTTGCTAACTTTATTTATGTTGTACAGAGGAAGCGTAACCTGTTAATATCACCTCACCAATTTGGGCGTTATCCAGTATTGTCGTCTTTTAATACAGCTATAGTTTGTAGCAGTTTTGGAGGAAGATGTGTCGTAAACAATTCTTTCCTAGGAGGAAGTTTGAAAGAGAGGTTTGTAAATGATTAAAGTGACATCAAATTTATACCGTCATAGTTTAAGCTCCAGGGTAGTATTTACCTTTTCAATTATTAAAACGGATCACACCCATCATTTTTTCTAATATTTTCAATAGAACTTTGCTGCAGGGAAGCAGGATCTCAGGGGAAATTTGGCTCTGACATATATGTACTTAAGCAAACGATATTCCGTACGAAAACTGACAAGGAAATAATAAACAAGTTTCTGTTCAGCAAAGATCTTTCTTTTCTTTTAAATAAGACTGGTATTGAAACTTGTTTATGACAAGAAGTCCTAAGCTCTTTCAAGTAAGCTTATCCGGTTCTTTTTAATTTGCGATCATGCACCATTGCACAAACTATTGTGCCGTGGCTACCCCCCTCCTCCTTACACCCCTCCCTCCCCCAGGTCTCTCTCTCTCAAGCAGAGAAATGTTGTTTTATGGGGATTTTATACAGACTTCAGTGTCACAGATGTACTCACAATTTGGTACGTAGGAAAACACTTAATATCACCTACCCCAAAAAGGTTTAGTTTATGGTTCAGATCCTCCTTCAAAAGCAATATGTGACATTTGACAGTGAATATTCCAACGACGAATAGTTGCAGAGGCATCGTCGGACGTCCAGCTGTGCATCTGTTATGCAGTTCGTCCCTTGCAATTTTAAGATATGTCATCATGCCAGAGAACATTGATTAAAACGGGATGGAAATTTTAAAAAAATAAAAAAAGAAGGCAATTTTGTTCTGATTTCGAAGCGATGGTTATATTATGTTTTATTCGTTAGTGTGAGGAGCAGTGGCATTGATAGATTTGTTTTTTTGCACATTTTTTTTTTTTTTTTTGTGTGGTGAAGTTAATGTTTTTGTAGGTTATAGCCCATTAAGAATATCAAAGTTTTTTGATTAAGCGTTCCTTTCAGTCACTTAGCCTGTCACTGAGTCAACCCTGTGAGTCTTAGATTTTCATTAGCGATCCCCACTCATGTGTTTGCCACGGCGAAGATATTTATGTAAGAGTTTGGATAGCTTCAGATATCCGAGTGTCAATTAAGGTTGACAGCGTATGGCTGATGCATGGTGACACCTACCGGTTCCAGGCGGATCGGGTTTCTGCATGTTTTGCATGAGTGACTGTTGCTCTGGATAAAAAGAAAAGGCCATAAGGAGAAGACTTCTGGAAAGTTTTGTTTTCCTTCGATATGGTTCATGAAAGTCTTAACAACTTGTCTGGTCTTCTCTGTGGTGGTTATGGATATGACACTAGTGTATGTATACTGTATGTATGTGAGTCTGTGTGTGTGTGTGTGTGTGCATACCTGATACAAGGAAACTTTACAAATAAATTTGATGCTTCACCTCACACTTATGAGATAGAGTAGTAACAGGAACCGTAAGGTCCTGTAGAGTGCTGCTGCGACTTATACACCTCGGAACAGACAGGCTCCTCATAATTATCACAGCTAAATTTAAGGGTATATTGGAAGGAAAATGCATTTCCATAAACAAATGAATGCCTTTCCTCCACAAGTATCCTTCAGGAATCAGAATAATGCCATGTATGTTCACGAGCTTAGATGTGAATAATTTGTTGAGAAAAAATGCAGATACTGAATATTCATAAAGAGTTCCAACTGGCTCATATTTAGTGTCGTACAGTACACTGAGTTTTTTTCAATTTTTTAGGATGCAAGTGGTTGTTTGAGTAAGAAGTGTGGGAAAGCCATTACGTTTTTAATGTGTTATGTATATGTTTGGAATGGACAAATAAAATGGAGATAATGAATATTTATTAGGGAGGTAGGACGTCATTAAATGTTGGGATTTCACCTGACACATGTAATATAAGGGTCTTATCATAATGTTCTGAGTACTGGTCTTGTGTTAGTAGTATGTGAATGGTAAGAGAGCTGGTGAGATGACAAACTAACTTATGAATATAAATATAAATGCAATGGAGATAATGAAATATCTGTTGGAGAGATCTATGGGAACTTCATTAAACACTGTGCTTTACTGGACACATCTTAAGGGTCCTGTATCATGCTGGTGATTGGGTTTGTTTCAGAAGTGAATCGGTTAGGGTGAGGTTGGAAAAGCGGTTATGTTATATGATATTTATGTTTATTTGGAGCAGATAGAAGTGCCCGTCATTAACATTCATCTACAAGGTGGAATACTTTATTCAATAGGGTGTAAATATACAGATCTATGTCCTTCTTGTCCAAGTCCAAAGCAATTTGCATTCAATCACATCCTTTGATTTTCCAGTAACAGGTGCCAATTTCTTTTTCTGCTTAGTCGATCAACTTCCAGGGAAGAACTGTCCATATTCAAAACTTTTCAATTTTTTTTCATATTCTTCCTTTAATTTCAGAACCATCAGTTTCAAGGGTTTTTTCAGTTGAAATGGTTATGTGAACTATAAATTAGGCCTATGTGTTCCTAACGTCGTATCCTACCCTGCGATTGGATATGATGAACTCCATGCCGTGCTAGTTCTGATATCAAACCTGCTAGCTTTTGACATGTTGATTGAGTGTTGTAATAGCTTCCAAAGAGAAGCAATAGGTTTCGAGAGGTACAATATAAACGACAGTCGACATGTGTTTCTGTTAGATACACTGGATTGAGCTTCGCAGATAAATGGAGCGTAGTTCGGTGCTGCGAGTTACACATTGTAGTTTAATGAAGCCATTCATCATTGCCGGCTGCCAGAAATACATCTACGGATGTGTTTAGAATGTAAACATGCATCTTCTTGCAGCTGGAGATAAATTTCACAATCAATGAGGCATGTAACACAGGTCTCTGTCCGAACTCGGAGACTGCCTCGGCTGAGAGATTAAGTAGTGGTTGTTTTTTGTTTTTTTTTTGTATAGGGAGGGGGGAAAAAAAGAGAGAAAGATAAATAGAGGGCAGCACATCAGAAAAGAATGGCATAAGAGAGCTAAAATGTTTAGCTTGATATAACAGTTGAACTCTACCCTTTGGGAAATGATGCAAGTCGGACATATTGAGGATTGCTAATTAATCTTACCGTTGAAAAGTGAACTTACTGTAGGTACCCGTGTAGCAGATAAGAAATGAATGGGCAAAGAAATATCTTAAAAATGATATTAAAAAAAAAAAAATTACTGATTAGTCTTAAAAAATGGGGAAAAGATGTAGGGTGCAGCAAATAGGAAAGAATGCATGAAATAACCATTATAGAGAGCTAAGAACCGATGAAATTCATCATATATGGACTTTATTGGGAATAAAACAAATTGCACAAATGATTGATTAGCCTTTAAATAGTGGGAAAAAGATGTAGGGCGCAGCTAGTAAGAAAGAATGCATGAAATAACCATTAAAGAGAGCTAAGAACCAATGAAATTCATAATATATGGACTTTATCGGGAATAAAACAAATTGCACAATGATGATAATTGTTGATCCTGATTCTCACAGATCCTTATCGTACATCCCCTCGTCTTCCCCTAATTTATACCCCCCCTCCCCCCCCCCCCATAAGTGAATGGTGAGCCCCCTACTTTGTTCTCTATCCATGCACTTTTCTTTCTTGTTTGGATTACATACAAGTCTGTATGCTGCTTTTTCTTTACATAATACATAGGCTGTCTGAATGATTGATAGCTCAGTTGCAACCCATTAAAGTTACTATTGTCCTTGGTAAAGTTGCTAAACTGTGATGTTATACAGCATGCACAAATGAAGAGCGTGGTTTGTATCAGTATGTACTTTTATGTGACCATGGGGCACAATGTCTTTCAAACATTTGCACCATTTGTGTCTATTTTAGACTTCAAGACAAAGCCCATTTTACATACCTTGACATCATTACAGGCTCAAAACTGTTGGAATCTTTCCAGGTTTTTATAATTGATTTTTATTTACCAGTTTTCTACCAAATAAACCCCTAACTCCCCCCCCCCCCCCCTCTTCCCAATTTCTCTTTCAATTTTGTCTTGTTTCAATACCATTGGGTATCCAGACAAGAGTGAATAGTTGTGACTTTTGATCCAGCAACTTGTCAGTTTCTATTTCGCTGTAGGAATTCAACCAATCATATCTCTGTATTCATACTGCCTACCTTAATCCCTGATTTAATTTCCTATATATGGTGAAAAGCACAGTTTAATTGCCAAGACAACGTTTTCAGTGCCCTAAATTTATCAGAAGTGCAAGAGAACTCATCGTTTTCGTAAGGTCTCTCATCACGGACATATATATCAGAAAAAAATGGTTCTAGTTGGACGGTAATGCTCACTTGTGGCATATTTGTATGTTTTGTACATTTATGCTGAACCTCCAGCTCCAAATGATCAGGTTTGGATTAGCCTAATGTGAACTTTTTTTTGTAAATAGAACAAACATTATCTGTCAGATAAGTTTGTTAATTGGGAGCATCTATGGGTCAAAGCATCAGGCATCAAGCCAAGTTGATATATTATATCATAGATTTCTGCATGAAATGTTGCATAGTTTGCTTTCTTTATTATCACTCTTGGATTAGCCTAATGTTAACTTTCTTTTTGTATATAGAATAAACATTATCTGGCAGACAAGTTTGTTAATTGGGAGCATCTA
>JAIPMN010000722.1:0-19482 GCA_020650975.1 Apostichopus californicus | reverse complement strand
CAAGAACGATTTTATTTTCGAGGAAATATTAGTTGAGTTGTTTCTTAGCGCAAGTGGAAAAAACTTGGAATAATGATGATAACCAAGTAATATTGTTACACAGGGGGGGGCCAAATAAAATTGCAAAATAGGGGGAATCCATGGTATTTTTTTATAATTTTTGGGGGTGGCCAAATGAACAAAGAATAGGCCTAGGGTAGACTAGGCGTAATGTTATACCAATGCTAGGCTAATGCCATTGTATAGAAATGTATGTAATTCTAGAATGTAAACAAAGAAAATACTTGGAATAATTATGATATTAGCAAATGAATTTACAAAATAGGGGAAACCATTGGTATTTTTTTCTTTGGGGCCAAGTGAATTTACAAAACTGACATTCCTTTTGTTTTCAGGGAAACACTGTTCAGCTGTCGCCAGCTTTTGAGGAGCTGCCAGATGAGGCACCCGCAGCAGTTGTGCCTGAAGCCACTGGTGCACCTCCAGCCAAACGGAGGAGAGGTCGCCCGACAAAGCGAGCACCAGTGGTAGTTCCTCCACCGAAGAGGCCATCAACACCACCACCAACCATCACGGCCCAGGAGCGGAAGGCTTTTCAAAGAAAAGCAACCCTCTCCGCTCTTGGGAAGAACGCTGATATTCAGCAGAAGATGGCTCTTCTGGTTGAGGACGAAGAGGATCGTCACAACTGCTGCGGGGACTGGAAGTGGGAGAGCTTCACTGAAGACATAGTGAGTAATCATATTTCTGTTACTTTACTAACCAATTTTTTTTTTCAGCCTACCATGGCCCGCAAAACCTGCCAACTGTAAACCTGAGTTTTATTTATCTACAAAATAAAATATCGATATATTTTTTGTATTTATACATTGAATTTTCCTTTTATTCAACAGCCTTACATAAACGAGGAGGGGGAGTTCACCAGGGATGGAGAGGATCCACGAGGTCTTTCAGGAGCGGCCCAGAGGGCAGTGACTGAACTGGATTTGTTGAGACTGTTTCTCACCGAAGAAGTCTTGGCAAATTTGGTCAAGCAGACGAATCTGTATGCGATGCAAGAAAGGGCCAAGGAAGGAGGTAGTAAAGAGCGCTGGTCGCCCGTTACTAGAGAGGAGATAATGGCCTTCATTGGGGTAGCTATTGCCATGGGTATTGTCCACAAAAAGGTGCATTGAGAGAATACTGGTCAACTACATCAGTCTTAGAAACACCATGGTTTCCTTCTGTAATGTCAGGTCATCGTTTCGGCATGATTCAAAGGTAATGTGTACTAAATATGAAATCAGTCATAACTCTGTCCATCATATAACTCCATATAACTCTGTCAATCCTCAACAGATTTCAGAAAAGTTGGTATCATCTGAAAGAGCAACCCCAAAAGAAACTTTATGATATATTCTGAAGTCAAAATTTTGAAGTAATTAGTGCATTTTGGGGGTATTTTTCTGTTTTCCATAAAAAGCAAAATGGCGGCCTAATTTGCATATTATTAATTTGCATATAATTTGCATATTTTTTATGTTTCAATTTCAAATTTTGTTCTCTATTGATCTAAATCAACTTCCTAATAGAGAAGTTGTCCCTAACCCTTTATAAACCAGCCCTAACAAGATAAGTGCCCCAAATCCTAATTGTGTGCCCAACCCCCTATGCATACCAATATGCATACCAATATAAAAGTTCGATATTTGAAACAGATGGCGTGACTTCAAACGCCTAAATGTTCACAACAAAGTTGAAGTTAGCAGTAACACTCGAGACTTTTCTATTATTTTTCGACAATCTCATATTATTTTGGGCGTGCTCATATTATATTTGGACCCTCTTGTATTATTTTTCGACACTCTCATATTATTTTGGACATGCTCTTATTATTTTTGGACACTCATATTAGTTTCGACATGTTGATATAAATTTGGACATGCTTATATTATTTTGGACATTGCTTATATTGTTTTGGACATTTTTTATTCATATGGCATTCCGTACCTATTAGTTCTCATTACCACTATTTATTGAGAGAGTTAGCTCATTAGCCACCAAGTGTTTTGAAAGCGAGATGAGGCAAAATCTTCGTAGACCCGCAGGTCGGGGCCTCGTAAACACTCTCTGTTCAAAGTGTGCAAACACCGTGCGACTTGTATTGTTCTGCCTCATTGTGTAGTTCACTGCGTGGTGTTTCGTATAAACGCCGCAGATGGGCAGGGCTTTTTCAACGTAAATACAATTATCATCCGACTTGTATCATGTGCTTTTTACGTGACCCGCCATGCGGGATCCAATACGTCGCGGCACTACCGAATCATCCCATTCTGATAAACGAAACTCAGGTTTTTTGGCTTGTATCATGTAGTTATTATGTTCATTTTGTGGAGGAGATCCTTAACATCACTATGGGTTAACGATGTATGAACATTATTGTTTCATTTACGGCGAAGGATGAGTTTAGTAAAAGTTTTTAAGACTGGGCTCTTTGTTTCGTTTCGTTACTGGCCCAATAATATGTAAATATTGTTTATAGCGCCCTCTTTTAGTAATTAAGATGGCGGCGCCCATGTTCGCTTCACATATGTACCGTGTGGAATTGTGTAGGCCTGAATTGTGTAGGAATTGGAATTGTGTAGGAATTGTGTAGTTGTTTACTGCTAGTTGTGCTGAAAGTTTGACTTGTGTTTTACCATGAATTGAGATTACTCTCATGATTATTTTATATTCTTTTATCTTATGTTATTGTTTTCTTAACCTATTTGTCTCAAAGACAGTTTGACGATTATGATGAAGGTTACACTTGATGTGTCATTGGTTAGATGAGCGAAGCTGTGTCAACCTGACCGAAATGGTCGCAGTCTAATGTATTGATAGTAGGTTTAACCGAGGGTGTAGGCTTAAATGTCAGCCCTATTCGGTACAATTCTCTGCTGTTTTCAGAGTTATCCAATGGATATGTTAGAGTTAAGGTCATACAGTTAGCAGTGATTTGATATAGGATGCCTTGTACATATATTTTCTTATTTTATTTTTATTAGTTTTCATCATTTTATTTTGCAGTAAGTAACTCATCTCCGGGAAAAGATAATATCCACCGCCCTCTTACAATGCTACAAACTTAACCCCCAATGAAGTAGAGAGAAGTACGGAAGCTATTTGATTTGTTGTGTTTGTTTTCCCCTACTCTCTGTCATTACATTTGTATTTTCTTTCTTCAATAGTTTCTCTGAACACCCCTTCTTTCTTTACACCCTTTACAGATTCGACACCGGATGGCCAATCTATCCTTTTTGCGGATATGATTGTCTTCAAATGCAGGCGTTTGCATTTCAGTCATGGTTGACAGTGGTGGTTGTCAATTTATCAACAGCTGTTTTCTTGAAAAGTTGTGACCATTGAGACACTCTACACCCTAATTTGACATAGCTGGCCAACAATGAAGCTTTGCCATATCTTATTTTCATTGATATAGATATCACTTGAAAGTTCATGCAAATGCATGAGGCATTGCATGAGGCATATTACTACAGGCAACTCGTATGAAATTACCCTTGCATGAAGCACATGATAATCATCAAGTAACCAAAGACAGCGGATATGCTCGGCATATTCATCCAGCTGTACGTGAGCAAATTTATGGGTAGGGTTGACATGGAATAACATTTGTTCCAATTATCAGAAAGGCTCTTAAACAGTTTGTAGTGAAAGATCACAGTGACCTGGATCATAACTGAAAAATGATGTGCACCTTGCTGGAAGATATTCAGCATTTGATGAGGTTAATCTTCAGAGCAAGATTGATAACGTACAAGTTGCATCTTGGTACCAATCAATGGTACTTTTGTATAGACCCAATTTTCTGGTAGCATCTGACGTCATTAACATGCTGATTTCAATCCATCCCAATTTGCATATCGCGCAAACAGATCAGTTGAAGATAATATTTCCATATGGATACATGAAACTTTTGCCGATTTGGAAAAGAAATGTTCCTACGCCCGAGTACTTTTTATTGATTATAGTTCTGCCTTTAATACTATTATGCCTTCGCGGTCACATCTTAAATTATTGGAACACCTCAACTTCCCTTCGTCTATTTGTGATTGGATTTTAGATTTCCTTCTATGTCGCAACAAACTGTTTGAGTAGGCAACATTCTTTCACCATCTATTGTTTTAAACACTGGTGCTCCTCAGGGTTGTGTATTATCACAGCTATTGTACTCTCTGTTAACCTACGATTGCAGAGCCGCCCATCAGAACTCACGAATCATCAAATTTGCAGACGACACTAAAGTGACTGGTTTGATTATCAACGAAGATGAAAGTGGCTACCGTGACGAAGTGGATCTCTTGGCGAAATGCTGCACCGATAACAACGTCATTCTGAATGTGAACAAAACTAAGGAATTAATTGTGGACTGAATACTGATGAGATACTGAAAAAGGGACGAGAGACTTTTCTTTTTGCGAGCTCTAAAATCGTATGGTGTGCTATTATTGAAAGTATTTTAACTTTAAACATTTTAGTCTGGTTCGGTCGCGCAAGTCAGAATGATCTTAGTAAACTAGAATCTGTCATAGGAAACGCGGAGCGCCTCATTGGCACAGGCCCACCGTCCCGATTACCACCCAGCAACCGATTATTACATTATTTACATTATTTATGTACATTATTTTATACGTCTTTTTATACGTTTTTATTGTTTTGAGTTCTTGTTATCAATCATTGTATTTATATATGATGTATGCCCAAAATGATATGCATGGTTTAACAACGGTACACGCTGAATTGATTTTGCCAACCTGGCAATAGCGGCATTGGATTATGTGTCCATAAAACATAACATGTTGCTACATTTCAGAAATATCAGCACCAGAGGTTCAATTACGGAATAATTTGAGGATTATGAAAGATCGGAATTCAGTACAACAGCGATATATGGAATTGATAAAACAGTTAATTAATCACTAATAATTAACTTGCTAGTTAAATACGAGATAGCTTCGAGGGCATCTCATTATGTCAGAATATTATATGGGTAAGAAAGACAAGTTCCTGCCAGAAACGTTATCAAGGTATCCAATATATCACCCCCCCCCCATTGACATTGGTTTCATGCAGATTGGTAGCATGCTTCTACAGCATTTCAAAGGATTTAAAGAACCTGGCTTCCCTTATTGACAGGGGCGGGGCTATAAAAAAACGGAATCCTTGTGTGTGACGGGTATCGATATCAGAAAAATATGACAGTCAACAACAAGATCTACTGGCGCTGTGTCCACATGGAATATACATCCCCTATACACACACTGATCACATATCGGTAGGACTCTTTACGCAACGGTTGCTTCAGACCATCACAAACGACCCATCCATGCGCATTCGGAGGGCCCACAACGAGGTCCTCCTCCGCGAGAACAACCGGGACAACATCCCACGATATACAGAGCTGGAAACGCGCTTGCAGCGCCATAGGAACAGCTTCTGGCCATGTGTTCCAAGAACGATTGACGACGTTCAGATAGAAGGCATCTGGGCCGAAAATTGGAGGGGCCAGCGAATGTTAATACATCTGAACAATATCGCCGGCGTTGCCGTCTTCGCCACACCGAGACAACCTCGAGTTCTGCGGACGTGCGAAGAGGTATTCATTGATGGGACATTCAGAACGGCGCCGCAACTGTACCGTGAAATAGTCACGGTACATGGCCTGTTCAACAACTGGATAATTCCTCTGGCCATGTGTCTCTCCACTGCACTACATGGACATCCTTAGAGCCCTCAAGCGGGAGATCGTTGCCGAGACCGGCCGGCAGTGGGAATGCCAGAATGTCATCAGCGACTTCGAGACGGGCCTGGTGCAAGCAGTTAGAGCGGAGCTACCACAAGCACGATCCAGTGGATGCTACTTCCACTTCTGCTCCTCGGTGTTCAGGAGCTGGGACTGGCTGCTCCTTACCAGGTCAATATGAGACTGAAAGCCTGCGTACGAAAGTTCATGGCGATGGGATTTCTCCCTCTACTGACCGTGCGGCAGCAGTATGCGTAAGTATATATTAGTTATTCTCCAGAAGGCCCCATTGTAATTTCTATGCCTCGTGTTCCCGTCGCTCGTGTTGGACTGGGAGCGAGTGGGATAGCCGTCTTAATAGCAGGTTATGGTGACCCTTGACGTCTTCGCACCCTTTTTCAACAGTCACACACTCATACCCAAAAAGTTTTAGTTCATGAACCTTTGGGGGGGGGGGCTGGATCACTAGGCCGGCCTCCCTGCCAAAGGGCCCACCCACCCCATCTATGCAAAATTATTAAATAATGTTTGGGATTCAAAGCGTCTATTTAGCGGGAAAATAAAAAAAAATCATCAATATACTCCTCCGGATTGATATTTGTCGAGCCTCCCTTAATCCACCATGATATTCAATTTAATTTTAAAATGGTTGAAAAAAATTGCCAAAAACAAACCAGTGTGCATTCTAAGACCACCAGAATTGGCCCGAAACTGAAGTGACTCAGCCCTCGAGGGCTCCGAGTGAAACTCAACCGTTTCTCCCCCTGTCCTCAGAGAATAAGCTTTTTACGAAACTTCTTGTTTTCCTGAAAATGTACTTCATAATAAATATTCCAACGGGTCGTAATGATAGCAGCATTTTGCATCTAAGCCTCCTTTCAAAAGCAATCAGCAATCAATAACAGTTGCGCTCCCCTATCAAGAAATCCTGGAAAAACGCCACTGGACTACCTTACCTGCTAGTCTACTATGTTATTAGTAATATTAAAAATAACATTTTTTTGGACTCGCTTTGCGCACTGAACAAAATGTAGATGTCATATTCCATTTCTGGTACTAATTTCTTTATCCGCCTTATAAAAATTGGGGGAGATTTGGCCCCCTCGCGCCCGGAATACTCTTCAATAAAAATGGAGTATACTGGGAAAATACACCCTTTGCCCCACCCCCTCAACGACTCATATCCAACGATATACCCCACAATTTTTGGCACGAAATCGTGTTACTTCTTTGCTTGTATTTTCATGTTGTGTGATTTGTTCAGAATGGGCCGTTCATACCAAAGATCGGACATGAAGTCGCAAAAAAGAAATTGCTCGCTTCGCCCGCATTTGTGCTTGCCTTCTTGTCTTATGGCGTCATTTATTATGTAGGCTATAAACCACAACATATGATAAACCCATTTTTCGCGTACCGACTAGTTTTTCGAGGCTGGCCATGTGATGTCACATGTGCCGAATATTCTGTGAATAACCCAAGGAGGCAAGGATCAGACATGTTAACCCAAAACTAAATTCTTCACGCGCATTCGGTGTTGCTAGATTCTAACATGAATTGGCACCATTGTGGGCAATAATATTTATCTCTTCTAGTCTTGGCATGTGGTATAATTTGTGCCGATAGTTGTATATAGCCCAACGAGTGGACATGATAACCAACATGTTTCGCCTAAAAAACAATCCTTGAAAAGAGCAAATGATTGCATAATTTTTCGTCTTAAAGGTGTCATGGGTACAAAAAAATAACCTTTCACCCCTGCCAGAGACCCGAAAATGATGACCCCTTCCATTAAAAATCTCTGGCTACGCGCCTGGTTGTTGCACCAGGGACCCGACCACTAGGCTATGTTGGCTCGACTCAGGCTATGTTTGGCTCGAGGAATATTATTGTTACCCGTCGCCGATTGAGAGTCGAGTAGAAAATCATATGCTAATAGTTCTTAATAGGTGATACCTTTAATTGCGACTTTTGACCCTCTCTGATTTCTCTACCTACCTTGATATTTGTGCCACAAAGGCCACGTTATTGTGGAGAGCAGCTACCTGCTTTTCGGGAGGTTGAGCACGGAAACAAGTATGAAACTTATTAAACTTAAGCAGCTGCTGAATGGAAGTTTCGGCCGGGGTCGGCGAGGGAAGGGAATGTCGCAGAGAAACCCCTCATGGCACCTCTCACTACACATGGATTACACTTCGTAAGCCCGTTATGATGCTAAAAAGGAATTTGAAATTCCCAGTAATACATTTTGTGGCAACTATGTATCGGCTAGCGAAGACTGCTCAAGGGCTACCAAAAAGTGTACGCACAGTGGGCCAGGAAAAAATAATGATCATTTATTATAGTATATAGTTTAACTCAATACCATATGACTGTTCAATCCATATTTGGATGTTATATAGCCTAACTGATCATATTTGTCTCCTTGTAGTGCGTTACCTACGAGCCGACGTGCTAGAGCCCTGGTTGTTCAGTATCCAGCTCTTGGACAGTTAAACGCATATTTTTACGAAACGTACATCAATGGGAACATGTTCCCACCATCTTTCTGGAACACATGTGCAAGGCCAATGTCGTCATGAACCAACAACTCAGTGGAAAGTAAGTAAAGCATAAGACTTGTCTGCACATTTTTCGTTTAGTTGTATTAATGTATTTTGCCAATTGCAATCATTTCAGGCTTCCATAATAGATGGAATCGAAACGTTGCCATCAGACACCCATCCTTGTGGCTGATCATTCGCAAGCTGAAGGATGAGAGCGTCAGGGCTCACCAGGCTATGAGGTGCGCAAACAGAGGCGACGATCCCCCCCAGAAGGAGGAAGAAGTGGCGAGACTTGGAAAGGAGAATTAGACTGCTCAAGAGACAGTACCGGGAAGGCAGACGAACACTCAACGAGTACCACTTGCCAATCATCTATGCCGTCAAGGCTTTCGGTGTTTAAGTCCTTATCTGCCATTTTTCTCCAAACTGTCAGGCTGCTTCTCGGACAGAATATATTGAATTATCATGAAGGTTCATCAATGTGACCAATGACACATACGGCGTGTTCAGGAATTCGAGGTCGAAGGTCATCCAGGGAGAGCCTTGGACCAATTTATTGAAGCAGTCAAGCTCTTTCGTCTCATACAGAATGCACAAGATGACCACTAGAGAGATACTTTTTAAGAAAAGTCACCCAGGAAAGAACCTGGGCACGAAAACCAAACAACCAAACAACTGATCCGCTCTCAGCCCCAGTCCCCTTGCATCGGGACTGTGACTGTGTGATCATCGTCGGGTGTGCATCACCATTCCCCTCGAAAGGGAACAGATACTACACATGATCTTAGCCAAAAGGCCGAGAAGCGAATGCACAAGATGACCACTAGAGAGATATGAGGAATTCATGGTCAGGGGAGATGATTTAAGGGTCATTTGGGAAAAATAATCGAGCTGCCTTTTCCACTGTTAAGACTTTATCGTCCAGAAAGTTGGTCAGTTGTTATCAATAACCGATGATGTATAATACGTACGTATTGAAGGGTAAAGGGTCATCTAGCGGTCATATTTGGCGATTTTGTTAGCCAGCATGTGATCTATTTATTGACGATTGAGAACAATTCTTGTACAATGTTGAATAACAATGAAACGACGAAAATAATTTTCCAAGTGACGGACATGAGGGATTTTCAGGAAGTTGGGGTCAACGACCATCCAATGCTCATTTTCAGCAATTTTGTGAGAAGAGTGTCTATTTCCCTGCAGATTCAATTCGCTAATTAAGACAATAGGGTCAATATTATTATTGGTTACATCCCGATGTTCCGACCTCTCTCACTTTCATCAAATTTGTGGAGGTTGCATTTTCATAGGTTGGTTGGAACAGAGAGGGGTCGGAACATAGGGATGCATCGCTATGTGTTTAACGTCCCGACCTCTCTATGTTCCGACATTTTATGTGAAAGTCCATGTCAAGGCCCTTTAGGGTAAGTTTCGGTGATTTTCCTTGAAGTAATCGAACCGTTTTGGAGCAGTATGATTATTGAACATCTTGTGCATCTCTTGAATCGGTGGGAAAGTTTTTTTTCTTCTAATTTTACATTGAATGATCATGAAACTGGTCAGTTACATAACTGACTGGTGGTTCATACATTTGGTGGTCAGTAGTTTGTGATATGAGGCTATCGGATTATTGGTGTTGTTAAAACAGTCAAAGTGCTCATCAGAGCTGGTGAGGCTGATATGATTGACCACGGTACAGTAGGCCTAGAAGTAATTGTCCACTTTTTTTGGCCATACTGTGTTACATGGAAATTTTCCATCATCAAAACGTCCCGTAATTGTAATTGTAATATCTTCTTCAGTCGCCGCCCATGTACCTGCCACTGTCAGACTGCCAGAGGAAAGCATAGTAAAAAATTATCTAGTTCCTAACATGTTTTTCAAACATCTAATTTAAGTCTAAGCTTTGGCAGAGCCTTTTAAACCATTAATTTCAAGATGATCGCTTGTTATGATTTTATTGGGCCATTCGGAAAGAACACTATTATATGAACAATCGCCAGCCAACAGTAATCTCAACATAATATTAATTGCCAAAATAGGAAAGATGTTGCCTCAGGGTGTAATGAAAACTAGATTATTTGGCGTTGGTCAATCCCTAGAAATGTTGAAAAATATTACCGGGGTATATGGATGATTGTTTGTTGTTCAATACACGTAATCAAAGTTATTGGCTCAATCCGCTTATGTAAACCAAAGTGATCAGTGTCTGTTCAGATAAGCGGGTGCTCAAACTGCCAATGCGATCTCGGAAGCAACGAACTGGTGGACGCGTGTTCGGAAAATCTGTTTCCATACCGTCAGCTCAAAAGGCAGCACATAGGCCTGTGAACAAGGGATGTAATAAGTCAGCGCTAACCGAATAACAGAAGCGGTTCCATCGCATATATGTATTTTTTTTATCCAGATCCGGCAGCACATGATACACGCAAGCATTGAAAAAGAATGATTGACAATATCTCGGTAAAACGAGAACCTTGGGTATAAGGTATAACGTTGATCGGCAATTTCAATAGGCGGCGCACTTGCATGCTGGGATACCAAAGGGAGCAAAACTACTTCCGTGTTCGCGATCGGTATACACGTAACGTTACGAACGTTATCGTAGAGATGTTTGTCAACAAATATGGATGCTACTAAAATAAGGAAGTTTCTTGATATGAAAATTGACGATTGAAAGCATTTTTTAAGGATCAGAGGTGTAGTTGTAGGTGTTGAAAGGCACCAGGTACGGTTACCTCGACCAGAATCTATAACAATGGGTTGGGAAGCATCCCCAGCCAGTTAACCTGATATCGACAGTTACAGTAGAACTGGTGAGCTAATAAACATGATGGTGTAATAACAATTATAATGATAAAGTATTTGAACAAAAATATAAAAATATATAGGCCTAGGTACTAGCTTCCTGTGGTTGGCCTATTCCCCCCCCCCCCCATGTTTCCTCATAGGTCTAGCATATTATAAATATAAAAAAAAGTGATTTTAAACCCCATCCATGTTTAGATGTGAATTTTTAATACAAATCACTGATAATTTCGTTTATAATATTGGGTTTATTCGGATGGTAAATTTTTGAACTTTTACTGCTGTAAGGTCTCAGTACTCAATATTTGTATGCCCAAACACTGTCCCAATCCCAACTTTCATAGCCTTTCTACTAGAAAAGTATGGTGAATATCAGTAACGTGGAAATCAGTCAGAACCATGTCTTCATCTTTTATTTTTATCAACGATTGCAGTGTGTTTATAAATGTTGCTTAAGACACAGCGACATAAACATGATTGACTTTCTGTTTCATCTTTATTTTACAGCTGGACGTAAAGTTGGACTCCATAACACAGAGGGGGTGAAAACTTCGTAAAGGACGGCTTCTGTCAAACCATGTGCTTGGGATGGCTTACCATGGCAAGAACCCAAACATCAGTTATTGTTTTGTACGTGCAAAGGTAAGGCAACTTATTTATTTTTTCACCATTCTTTTGTGTATTGTTTGTTTGCAAGTAGTCATGTAACATACTTTGATTTGCAAACTTTTTTGGTTTGCTGAATGTCACAATCAAGCAACATAAAAACAAGCTAATTTCAATGTAAACATTTATCCTCAAAACGATCATACTTTTCCCCTTTCTTTGTGCGTTTCTTGATGATTTGTTTCTTTATGTTTTGTGTTCTTTAGTTTTATCGAATGAGTCTTGCATCATATATTTATTTGATATTTTCACTCAACTTTTTCCATTGTATTTCTTTCAATATAGGTCATACCACACACCAACACAAATGATGATCCATACTTCTCATGGATGGTACTGAATAAAGACAATGGTAGAGTTGTAACAGCAGAATGCAACTGAAAGGTTTGGGTAAGTTCAACCTGGGAAGTGCCCTTATCCATGTGATTTTTCTGGGAAAAATCAACATTGAAAACGAAAAGGATAATATGTTTAGGATTCCAAAAGATAAAAATCAATTACAAATAATGTTTATAGGAAAGATGACCTGGTAGTGTGTTATTTTTGCATGAAGATTTGGTGTCTTTTATACTACTGACCAGTAATATCAATTTTAAGAAATAATTGAATGACAAAAATTACTTCCTAAGGTTCAAGAATAACAATGGGCATTGCATTGATGAACTAAAATTGTCTTGTGTTCCATGGGAAGCAGTTCAGACTTCGATAATATTTTTTTCCAGCTGGAGACAAGTTTCTCTTTTCTTATCTTCCATTCCATGGATAGCAGTTCAGACTTTGATATAAAAAAAAGTTTTCCAGCTAGATACAATTTTCTCTTTTCTTACCTTCCCAGGATACAAGCTGGATGCAAACATGTGACTGCACTCCTTAGGCAACATGCCAATTGTGAAGAGGTAAGACATGAGATGGAAGTCGAGACAACGGTTGATGCCCCTACTGTGGAAGAAGCTTTTCTCCAAGCTAAAGAAGAAAACTTACATTCCATACCTTTAGAAACAAGAGTGATTGAAATGCTACATATAAACAGTCATCAACAAAAAGAACTGGCCCAATTTACTTCATACCAGGCGTCGAGTACAGAATGGTTTATTCATAGAGTCTAATAACCTCAAGTGTGGCAGGAGACTGTTCTTCATTAGTTGAAGGGAACCCCCCTAAGAGCCGTATCAGCCGTATCATGGGATACTATGGCAATCCAACCTCAACTGCTCTCCAGTGGGGCAAAGATAGGGAAGGAGTAGCGCGAAAACATAAAGCTTAAAAGGAGGCATTCTAAGTTAGCATGTTCTGATACAGGGCTTCGGATAAGCATGCGACATCCCTATATTGCTGCTTCCCCTGATGGGAATATTTTGTGCAGTGAATGTGGGCACGGTTTTGTTGAGAACAAGAACCCTTACACACACAAGGCAAAAACAATAACGCAGAGTCTTGTGGACTTATGTGAGAACAACATTATTCATTTGGACAGATGCCACAAATATTATGCTCAAGTTCAACTGCAACTTCAAGCAACAGGTTTTACCTGGTGTGACTTTGTTGTGCATACAATTTCTAGTAGTGATAATATTCATGTTGAGCGGATTATGTTAGATGAGCCATTTCTTGCAGCCTTAATACCAAAGTTGAATTTTTTGGGGGGCCATGCTATTATCCCAGAATTGACAACCGGAAAGGTTAAAGACACCTTTTCTGCTGTCAAAAAAACCATGGAAGACATATTGAAAAAATGACATCTTCTGTACTTTTTCCTATGATATCATCAAGGGGAGGCTCTGGTCCCGAGAGTGAAATTTTCCCATTTTCGAATAATTTCTCTTATGCCCCTTAAAAGGTCAACAAACTTGTCAGTTTTGTAGCGATGCCAGCTTTACTTGATAGCTCACAGCCTAAAAACATTTTTTGCCCATTTCAGTATCATGTTCCAGCTCATTTGAAAATACACCAATTTTATGGTAATGACCATTTAAAAAATATATATCTTCGCCAAATGACCTCAGAATTCAACAGGTTTGGTATAATTTTGAAGCTCAGTAAATTGGCATCACAGTAAAAAAAAAATGTAAAACTCACTCTGGTTTATTTCAGCTCTTTAATATGTATATATGCCATTGTAACCAATCACAGAGCTTGCTATATCTGCACACAGCAACTTCGTCTGCTGAGAGATACATCCCCTGTTACTGTGTGTATAGACTATCCCTTGTGTAAACAAAGTTCACAGCCTCTCTACACAGTGATACTGACAGTCTGTACTTGCTGAGCATCGGAAAATGTTAATAAATTGCATGTTTGCGACAGAAAAGAGACAGACAATATGCCAACAAACCCACACAGAAAGAAGAGACATAAATCTGCCGACGGAAAGGGTAATTATTGAGGGCTAGACTGCTGGAGGCCACAATCGTGTAATACTACTACTGTGCTAATTGCTATATTAGAAGTCTGCCAAGACTGCCAAGTATCAAAATGAAACCTGCTAGACATATTGAACCAATTCCCCCCCCCCCTCCCCATCCATGGAATCAGATTATTGTAGAAGAGAGATGCGTACGTTTGCCTGAATTTTTCGCTCGAAAGCGTCTCAATATTTATGACCATGAAAAGATATTGTGGCCCACTCTCAACCGTTGCGTAACCCTGTCATAACCCTGAGATAACCAGCAATGAAATGTGAATCCTCAAGTTGTTGATGCCCTACTTACCTCCCCCCCCCCCCCTACGTAGCATATTGTTGCATGATACTATCTGGTCATCCGGTGATTAGTCGATGGGTACGACCGTTAAAAATTGAAGATGCTTTCCCGTCAATTTCGAAACATAACAGGTAATAATGAGTGAACTATTCTGTGTCATTGCATTTATCTGTAGGCACAAGAGACAGTTCTGATGCTTCTGAGCCAATACCACCCACAGATGTTTCAAGCGGCACCGTCATCAACATTTGGGAGGAAGCTGAACACCTACCACTCTTGGCCCAGCAGATGAAATTAACCAATACCTCCTCATCCATAAATCTGCTCTGGATACAATTGTAAGACAGGTGGGTTGTTTACACTGTGGATCAGATCAACTGAGCTGGATTACCGTCCATGCTAAGAGGATGGGACTGTCGCATTGCATGATGATCAGCTGCAAGAAGTGCAAAGACACTCAGGAAATATTTTAATCCTCTCCTACTATTGGAATGCGTAGGCATGCCGACGTAAACGTGAGAATGATGATGGCTATGAGGAATATCGGCAAAGGGCATGAAGGCATCAAAGAGTTTTGTAGAGATTTTGATACACCTGGATAATCAAATGATGGATTCTATACGCTGTCACAGTACATCTCAGCTCAGGCAGTACTGAGCTGTAGCTTCAGTGTCAGAGCATTTGATTCGAGCTAGACAGGAAGTGAGGAAGGCATATGTTGCCCTTGACAATAGTTTAGTGTCACAGGAGATGACAGTTACTTATGATGGCACTTGGCACAAGAGAGGGCATACATCTCATCATGGCGTCTTTGCTGTCATTGATATACTGACTGGATTTGTTGTTTTGAGCAACTACTGTACAATGTGTTCAGATTCCAAAGTGAGACTTGAAGAGGGCAGCCCAGAGTTTGGGATCTGGTATGAAGGGCACAAATCCACGTGTGATGCCAACCACCAAGGCTCTGCTGCCTCCACATGGAAGGAGTTGCTGGGTTGCGGTTATGGAACAGGAGTGTCAGGATGTGTTCATTCAGATACACAACTGTACTTAGTGATGGTGACACGAAAACAGTGGGCTATCTGAACGAGGCACAGGTATATGATGTACCTGTAGAAAAAGAAGAGCGTGTCAACCATATAAGCAAGCGAATGTTCGCATCACTGAATACGTTTGTGGAGCAGCACAAAAGTTCTAGGGGTAGAGGAAAACTCACCCAAGTGAGAATGAAGAAGTGGGGATCCTACTTCAGGAATGCCATCAACACAGAATGACACTGTGCCTGAGATGCAAGATGCTATATTCGCCATCTTGATGCACAGCTCCAGCACAGATGAAAGACCGCTACATCAAAGATGCCCAGTCGGGGGGAATTCCTGGTGCTTCTATCAGAAAGCGGTGGCGAACAACACCAGCACCCAGCAGTCACCAGCCTCTGCCAAAGGAGATATCAGAGCAACTACTGCCCCTCTTTCATCGTCTGTCATGTGAGTCTGTACTAAAGAGGTGCATGAGAAAGAAGACTCAGAATGCCAATGAGTCGTGTGCTTTTTACGTGCAAAAACCTAACTGACACCCACAAACACAAATCTCTCACTAACGTAGCGTTTAACGTCACGTGAAAAGGACACGGACCCAAAAGAAGCAAAACAAAAAAACACTACAAACCGGCCCCAAAAAGCCAACTCCAAACCACAAACCAAAAAACCAAACCCATATTATGTAACGACCACACAACCCCCACACGTAACAACTAACTCACTCCAAATTTCATCCGGGGAGCGCCGTCCCGATAGTAGACGGCAGGCCTTTTGGGGGTACCCCTCATCCCATTCACATTAAGGGGTGACGAGGGATAAGGTGTCCGGTGTCATTACCTTCGATGTTTTCCCAAGACGGGTCTTTTCAGGCACCTAGCTGTGTTCACCCTTTTCCTACGAGCGAGCAGAGTTCTTAGCTCCTCGTCAACCTTGGTCGAGTGGACCTTCATCGTGTCCGGTATAGCGGAAGCGACTGCTGGCAGGGTGGAAGGGCCGCTCGAGTCATAAGATCAGTTGCCTGTTTCGTCTCATGAAACCAATCGGAGGACTCCTTAGCCGCAACTACTAAGGCTGTAGTGCAGTCCTCCATTGCCGAGTCCGAATCTGGGCCACTCAATGTCTCTTGGGCCAGTTGACTCGGGGCCCCGACTAGTATCACCGATAGCGGGCGCAGCTACCGGTGAACCAGTACAAGCGGCATCCTGTGGAGGGTGCAATTCACGCTCTAAATGGGACAAGGAGAGTGAAAAGTACCAGCATGGAAACTGCTGCAGCTACCATCTTATGGAACAGATATGTTGTCATGCACAACATGAGGAACACCTTCATGGTGTGTGATGGAGATAGCAAGGCATTCAGTGAACAATTTAGAAAATGATTGTACTGGGGTAAAAGTGGAGAAATTGGACATGTTGGCAAACGTATATACCAAGCCCTAGATAATGTAAAAAAGAAACAAAGGGAAACTTGAAGATGGAAAGTTTGTTGGTGGTGGGAAGGGGCGTTTGACAGGGTGGGGGAAGCAGGTGCTAAGTAAGGAAGAGGTCAAAGCTGGAGTGAAATAAAATTCAAAGACAATAAAAAAGAGACATCAAAAAGAATGGCTCCATGGAAGACAAACCACACCACCTCGATCCGGTATTTCTGTCATTGTTGGAACTAATATTCACACGACTCAGTGAGCATCATCTCCTGGAAAGGTGTTAAGCAGGCTTTACTCAAAACCAAAATGAAACCTTTAACAGCCTTATTTGGAAGCGTTGTCCTTAGTACCTGTGGAGAGGACCTCTTCACATCAAACTTAGAGTTACCCTTGCTGTACTGCAATGGAATTGTGGTGCAACTGTGGCACGAAATCTTTATTTGAAGGCCTTCGTGCTTGAGAGCGGCACTCACACAGATGAAGCGTCAGCTATGAAGGACAAGCGTGTCAAAACCTCATTGAGCTATTGAGACTGAAAAGAAGCTTAGAGCAGCAGAGGTGAAAAGGAAAGACAAAGAAGAACGTGCAAAAAAAAGAAAACGGAGGGGAAAACATATGTGACTGCTGGTTTTGCGGAGGTAACTGAGTCCGAAAGTGACTCTGCGACTGGATCAGAGGCTTCAGATAGCGATTCCGACTTTCATGAGCCACTTACATTCTTTACAAAACCTTCAAACTTGAATAAGTTTCTCTGTCAGTTTAGCAAAGGAAAACTGTAAATCCCTAGATCGATAGTGTGAAAAACGCCATATTGTTACTTTCAAACTTATAACAACTGTAACTTGATTTAGGTATGTCCATTTAACCCTTAATTTGGCACATTTATTATTTGAACACATCCAAAGGGAACCATGGAAGCAATTTTCTGTATGTGAGAAAAATCTGATTGGCTCATTCCTTGTTGCCATGGCAACCCCGACAAAAATCAACATCCATGGTTCCTTTCGGAAGGTCATCTAATATATGCATGCCAAATATCAGCCAATCAGAGGCCTTGTTTGGTTACCATGGCAGCAAAATGAAATCTGACTTTAATGTATTTTCATGTGGACTCCCTATTAATTGATATATTTTTGTATAGATTCATGATGGTACACAATTACTGGTCTGGCAACGGGAAACGCGGTTATGCTAATTATAGCAGGGACACTCTTGAGGAAGCTGTCAAAGAAATTGAGAGTGGGGTTTCGCAAGCTGAAGCAAGCGGAAGATTAAAAATACCCCGACCAACATTGCAGAACCGTCTACGAAGGAAGCACAACAAGCATGTTCTCCCTACAGAGGAGGAACATCTGCTTGTTCATCAAAGTTATGATCAAGTGTTACTTGGATAAGGGAGGAAACAATGTCCCATGAGATGAATTCATCCGTTGCTTTGCTGCCCCCTGGTAACATTAAGCTTGCCAGAGCTAAAGTTGGAAAGGAAGATTTCGAAACAAGGGGTACTGAGCAATACTGTACCAAGGAACATCTATAACTATGACGAGACAAGTGTTATTGATGACCCAGGTTCAAAAAGAGTTCTTCTAAGGGGCATAGGTCGGGTAGAACGTGTCCAAGAGCACTCCAAATTGGCAATTTCCATAACGTTGTGTGGAAGTGCTACTGGGGTATTATTGCCGCCTTTCGTCATCTACAAAGCCCATAATGTGTATGAAAAATGGATGAAGTCTGGTCCCGATGGAACCAAGTATGGTGCAACAAAGAGTGGGTAGTTCGATAAAAACACTTTCGAAAGGGTGGTTTTGGGAGATTTTTATACCCCATGTGTACTCTTCACCAGGCAAGAAAGTTTTAAATGGTGATTAGTTTAGTGAATTAAAATTTTTGTGAGGTCTACCTCTCTTCAACAAAACAGATTTTTTCAACGTTGTTTATCATTGTTCAATTTGATTTCCAAAAAATTGTATAGTCAAACATTTGAATTAAATAATTTGTATTAAAAGAGTTGTATAGTTATCATTTTAACTAATGAACTAATTTAATTAAAAGAGTTGGATACTTATAACTTGTCTCAAAATTGGACTGTTTTAGGATGGAGGGCTGGCAGAGGATTGTGTGAAGGTGGGGGGGGGGGGGTTATAATAGACATGCAAAGCAACCAGATTTCAGATCTGTTGAAATATTAAACATTTCACGTTTCATGTTGTTTCTTGCAGGTGGTGATTTCAGGGTTGGGCTGGAGGAAATATGAAGTTGGGAAGGAGTGGAGTTATAAAGAGACATGCCTGCAAATAGATACCAGTATTGTTTTCAAACCTGTAAAATTAGCAATTGGTATTTCTGTGAAATTGATTTTATTATGACATTTTACATTTCATTTGTGTGGTTCTGCCAGTGGTGGGCTAGGTAGGGAGGAGCCTGCCCAGGGCAGAAGGAAGCGGATGAGGAGGGCAATATACAGAGACTTGCATGCACATAGTTATTGTTACTACATTAAGAGTTGTGTTGCTAGGTGAGG
>JAIPMN010000721.1:26636-49366 GCA_020650975.1 Apostichopus californicus | reverse complement strand
TCTTTCAAAGACTTATTCCAAATTCTCAAACTGACAGAACAGTCGATTTTTAAGTAGAACACCTTATTATAATGAAGTAAGGATAATATGTCCACTTTTTTTTTTTTTTTTATATCATAAGAATTAGAGAATACTGCTCTCTACCAACCATTTCCAGTGAAGTCAAAAGTATCAATTTCTGCTTTCAATTGAATGTTGAACAAAGATGGAAATTGTTCTGGTTTGACTGCTGAATTAACCACTTTTCTTCTCCTTCTCTGTCCGCCAACCCTCTTCCCTAGTGGGGTGCCATTATCCTCACAGTGGGAACACACATAGGATCATTTGATGATAGGACTGGTCCCTGTTTTGTAAATGGAATCTTCCAAATCAAGGTAAAACCTGAGGGATGGTTGGTTGACAACTGACTGCAGAAACAGAAAACTGGCTACTGATGGTATAATAGTCTTAAGATATCTAATTACAATTAATTAACACATTAGCTAATTGATCACATCCAAAGTGAAGATCAAACTTTAATAGATCATTGTCTGATTTTTGTTTTTTCCAAGCAACTTCTGAAATGGTAGTTTAACTGAGCTTTGGGGAAATCTCACAGTTCTCATATAAGTGCAATGTCTCTCCTACCTCCCCCCCCCCCCCAGCCCTTCCAAGCAAAAAAACATCACCTATTGCCTTAAGAATAATGGTACTAATGAAAACAAAACCTGACTATGAAGAATTAAGAATCACGTTTCAGAAATTATAACCCACGGCAAAAAGGAGGTATTATGAACGCATGAACCAGGAATGTTCCATCGTTCCTGTAGGGGTATGGATCGTTTAGCCCTGACACCAGAATTGGCACCCATGGTCATATAATTGGAATTCATAACATGTACAGGTGTAAGCCAGATCTTAGTGATTTGCTGTACCAACAGTAACCGCGGAAAATGGCAACTCAAGACGGTAACTTGGTAAATTATGCCTGCCATGGTATGCTTGGGTGTGTGCTCTTGAATGTAACAGTTCGACGTTGTGCATGAAATACCTACAACATGATGACAGGATGACGCACGACATTCCAGAATGTGGAAAATTAACCGCTTTTTACTCAAAGAATATTTATTGAATGAATATTATAATATCTTTTTGTTATAGATAGATCAGGATTGTATAAGTTCATGCTTATCAACATTTAAGTAATATTGCAAAACTTTTTCACTTTCAAAATTATTGATAAACAGCTTTTTTTCAAGTTTTTCAGTTCAGTTGCTAATGTTGTTTCTTTTCCTGTTTCAAGGGTTTCTTTCATGCTAATTGCTGGCAAGAGACAATTAAATGGATTGATCATTGACTAATTAAGCCACCAAGGTTACAGGTTCATCTCACATGCTAATTGATAGCAAGAGACAATTAAATACCTCGATCATTGACATATTAAGACACCAAGGTTACAAATTTATCTCACACTAGAAATTGAAAGCTGCAGTTCTTGTGTATCAGCAAGCACACAAAATAGTGTCTTCATGAGATACACACACAATTAGACAGACTAAACAGGCACATGCCATGTAAATTCCTACTATCTCCTATAAAAATTTCATCCCAAATATTGCTCCAACGAAACGATGTTGCTTGAAATATTTTAATTCCGTTAGAGTATATTTAGAGATACTGAATAGGCATCTCACAAACCAAACAGTTAATTAACAATAATTATCATTGCCTTCAACCGTATCGAGTCCAGAACCTTACGGGGACAGTCAATGAGAATCAAGTGTAACTTTTGTGAGGTACCACCTCCCCCCTACCCCCCCCTGGCCCCGACCAAAAAGGTTCAACCCAGACTTTGTATCCTGACACGGATGTCTCGCAGTGCAATGAAGAAGCCACGACAGATGGGGTACCCTTCAGACAGTAATGAAATTAGAATGCCAGTACATTAATACATCAGAGGAGAACACTTAGCACTGTATACCCTCCAGCTCTCACCCTCCCCCCCCCCTCCCCCCTTCCACTTTTATCACATGACTATAAAATACTTTAAGATCAAGACAAACTTTTCTTCTTTTCCTTTCTATTACTTGGACCATTATTTTCTTTTAAGTGCTTCCTTTTCCAACCGAGTCGTATTGTCATCTCGCTTAACGAAAGACTGTCGCGTCCTTGACGCAAAAATCCGAGCGTCTGCAGACGACGATTCCTCCTCAGCCTGGCGTTTGATCAAGTTTCTCTTCAGCTTAATATAACCTGCCCGAGGGGGGGGTTTAAGCAAACCGTGATAATCCACATCGTAGAGCACATATGACTCACAGAAACATGAAGGAGGACCCTCCCCCCAGGGAGTTGCTTTCAAAAAAAAAATTTCGTCTTAAGATACAGTGCGTTTCGTGATGACGAGCGGATACGATCATCGGAGACTATACTGTTAGACCACAGACGTCCACAAACGGAATTTATGCAGCGAGATGCCAAGCAACCTCTCCCTCTCGCTTGTCACTCTCCGAAGACAAAAGATTATACCATCGGAAGATCTCATTTTCCTTTATGACTTTTTGTAACATTCCGATATCTTTTTGTGATTGGCATTTGCCAAAAATCAGGTGGAATCGTGTTTCAAAACGAAACTTGTCACTTTAAATGAGCGAGGGGAAACATTATAGCTTATTCTCCCGGGGGTAAACTATGTGTCATGAATAACACATGACAGAAATGTTCTCATAGAAGAGCAACTTTAACTGGATTTCATATCTCGAGTATGATTTTTGAAGTCCTCCTCCTCTTCAGGAGATTGAGTGGCTTTTGTCGAATTGTAGCCACATCTTCGAAATTTGAGAATTCTGGGTCTTTTTCGGTGAGAAAAGTGAAAATTAAAACATATTAGATACGGTAGATGATCTTCCCTTAAGCTACAGGAAAGAAACTGAATACTGTTCAAGTGTTTCACGAGAGAAAACGTCTTTCAACTTGGAAAAACAAATAAGGACTGAAAATCTCGACGAATCTTTAGTTGAGGGACACGAAAGGGGGGGAAAATATGGATACAAGTATCTGTAACTTGTAACCATATATATATAGATATATATAGTTCTCCCAATCTACAGACTAACTGTTGAACCTGCAAAGCGTTAGGGAGGTGTGTCTTAAATCTTTGACGTCAAATTACCTCTTGAATGGTGGATAGGAGGGGGGGGGGGGGTGAAAAGAAAGTCCCATCAAATGGTCTCAGTATACAGAAATATGTACTAGATGGAGAGTTTGCACATACAGTGCATGCAATGTGCACTGGGAATGAACAATACAAACACAGACAAAAAGCCCTATACAAAAAGACTTAGACAAGACTTTTATATTCCGATTTGCTCAACAGTATCAATTCAAAATTTTCTACCAAACAGCATACTTACAAACACACATATACACAGACTGTAACCTGGACTGCATTAATACCTTACATATATGCTTAATTCAGCAAACCAAAGTGTAACATACACGAGCATATACCTACATACACGTACACATGCATACACAGACTGTAACCTGGAATGCATAATCCCTAGATGCTTTATTCAGCAAACCAAAGTGTAACAAACAAGAGCATATACCTACATACATTTACACACATAAACACAGACTGTAACTTGGACTGCACAATACCTTACATATATGCTTAATTCAGCAAACCAAAGTGTAACATACACGAGCATATACCTAAATAAGTGTACACGCGCAAACATAGACTGTTACCTGGACTGCATATTAAATACTTTACATATGCCTATGACTCAGCAAGGAATCAGCACATCGTTGTTACATAATTAACTTTTCATATTCAGTTTACTGTCCTATACTTAACATTTTATTTTTTTTGCACAAAACTGATCTATTGCCTAGTTTAATACTCTGAAAAAAAGCTGATATTGTTTCAAACCTCGACAGGATAATTTACCTTTCCCAACACGGAACGTATTTGTTCTAATCAAGCATGTGCAGGTGCAAATATTCACCTGCAGGGTGCTGGTATCACATTCTAACATATTAAGTCATTGGCCAGCTTAAATTAGCAGTTTGCCACATGGTAAAATGAATAGCAGGGAATTTCAATTTATATCCTACTGAAATTATTGATTTTGTTTAATTAAAAATTACAAAGTTAAAACAAATTTGCTAATTCCCAAATTTAGTCTCTGTCTTCAACGGCCACATCCTCAAGGAGTAATTTTTTTCTTCTTTTTCTATTCTTTTATTACCATGGTGTTAAGGTTTCAAGGTCAAAGCAAAAATCTTGTGTTAAACAAGGCATAGTGGAAAAGGAGTAAACATGACATGGGGGAGGGGGGGGGGGTACACTGTCAACTTCAAACAATATTCGACTCATATCACAATCAGACACATATACTTCTTTACTGTTACTACTTTAAATCCTCTCATCGCTCTGGTCTTTCATCTTTCCTTCTCCGTTGTTGTGTATAATAATCTTGCTCTATTCATTGCTCATTTGTCCAATTTAATTTAACTGTTCTGTCCATTTGTCTCTCTTAATGTGTCCTTAGTTTGTTTTCATTTCAGGTTAGCCTCTGCAGAAGATCCTGCTAGGAATCGAAATGTCAGGGTCCCTCTAACTTTAAACAGACTATAAAAAAATCTGTAGATATATTCTTTCATGATGCCAAAAAAAAATACTCTCTTGAACCTTGGAAGAAATATTAAATTGTGAAAGCTCCCGAGAAAGCCTCGAAATAAACTTTCTCAAATGTCCTAATTTATTCCATTCAATCATGTAAATTTTATGTACTTTTGGCATGTGGAGGTCTTCGGGGAGGGAAGAAAAAACTATGTTGATATTTGAAATGAACCAATTCGACTTCAAAAGAAATAACTAAATTTAAAATTTCCCTTTAAATTGGTTGACTTCTACAAACGCGGATATTTTTAGAGGTTAAAAAACGTACTGGTCACACAGAGTTTTAATATCTATATATAGCTATAGCTGGGGTTGTTGACTGTTGGCATCTACAACAACAATCTTTCTTCCTTTCCTAACAGGAAATTACACCTTCACTGGATGAAATTTAAAGCTGTATTTTGTGTTGGGTGATGCAACATTTTTGTACTTATGAAAAAGACGTGTAATGTTCACACATCTGAAAGCATGTGTACACCTTGTCATGTTCTGAGCCTCTCCCCCCAAAGCAACCCCCCCATCCCCCCCATCCCCCCATCCATCTTCTTTTCCCACCTGTGTTCTGCAACAGGCCAACAGGCCACAAATTTGCATTTGGGTCATAGAATTTTTCCAGATTTAAAATTAATCTAGCTTTTTCTTAGCGTTTTCTTAGCTGATCCCCTCGTCTACAGTGGGTAGGTTTTCCTGCATTCTGAGGATCGGGTCTGGGTCATGGTTTAATCAATCGTGGGTCGTGGGTCTTGGGTCGTGGGTCGTGGGTCAAAAGTCTAAAACTTTGCATCTGACTGCTGTTCTATAGCTTGCAATTACTCTACGGCTATATAACTAGTCACTAACAGACCCCATACACACCCCTTCTAAAAAACAATCACAAAAGATATGCCAATTAATAAAATTTTGATGAAGCGAATTAACTGCCTTCTAGTTTCCAAGAATCCACTGAAAATGTAAATACCAAGTTCGATTCGAAACTATGAAAAATTCTGGTAAAGTCACACGTGTAACGCTTCTAGGTAGATTTGTGAGGAGGATCTGGGGTGTGACCTTAGGAGGGTTATTGGGGCACATTGGAAAGGGGGAGGGGGTTACCGGTTCATAGACTAGGACAGATCAGTGTGCGTATCAGTAACTATGAGAAGAACGAGACTGGATATTTCAGACGTACAAAAAGTCTGCATATATACATGTCACTTGTAAGACAACAATTATCAATGGTACTTATACTGTATAGTTATCTTAAAGTCTGCATTATATACATGTAACTTTTAAGACAACAATTATCAACGGTACCTATACTGCATGGTTATCTTAAAATCTGCTTTATATACATATCACTTGTAAGACAACAATAATCAAAGGCACTGTTATCTTAAAGTCTGCTTTATATACATGTCATTTGTAAGACAACAATTATCAATGGTACTTATACTGTATAGTTATCTTAAAGTCTGCTTTATATACATGTCACTTATAAGACAACAATTATCGATGGTACTTATACTGTATAGTTATCTTAAAGTCTGCTTTATATACATGTCACTTATAAGACAACAATAATCAATGGTACTTATAATGTATGGTTATCTTAATGTCTGCTTTATACACATGTCACTTGTAAGACAACAATTACCAATGGTACTTATACTGTATAGTTATCTTAAAGTCTGCATTATATACATGTAACTTTTAAGACAACAATTATCAACGGTACCTATACTGCATGGTTATCTTAAAATCTGCTTTATATACAAATCACTTGTAAGACAACAATAATCAAAGGTACTGTTATCTTAAAGTCTGCTTTATATACATGTCACTTGTAAGACAACAATTATCAATGGTATTTTATACTTCATAGTTATATCTTTGACAAACAAAACATCCAAATTATCTCTCTGTCAATTGATAGCAACTCAATTAACCGCTGCTGACAACAATGTCGCCTGAGTTACTGAAATGCACCGATGTGCCTGAATGAGACGATAGTAAAATCAAAGAAGTCACTCCGTGACACTTTCAAGTTGACTCAAGTTCCTCGCAAACAAGTTCAATGACACTGTAAATTTGACTTGAAGTAACCAAAGGAAAAATATCAAACTAAATCATAAAAGGTATCATCAAAACAAGTAAAATTGATATAAAACACAGGGATACAAAAATAATAATAATATCAAAACTAGATCATGAATCAACAACCTGGCACAAGGAAGTTTTCTTACACCCCTTAGTGGAATTTTTTTTTTATATTGTTAGGTTATTCACATGTACGTACCAAGGAAACATATTTGCAAATTTAATTTCTCAAATGCTTTAATTCATTCTAGCTGCCACCTGACAAAAAAAGCAACAACTAACAAAACATAAAAAACGCCTTCATATCTGGGTCTACATGTGTTGTTTCCAAATTTTAAAATTATATGAGATATTCACGCTATAGGTCTGAAAGCAAATCCCGAAATTTGATGCCGGGTTCACCGCGAGGCACGTCATAAGTTACCCCTCTCGGTTGAATTACGAGAGACTCGGATAAGCCCTCAGTATTAAACCATGGAAGGCTGCAGTATTAGAGAAGGGGAGGACCAAATTAAAAAACCGCCAAATCACTGGGAGTAACCAATGATCTAATCGTCCTCTAGTCACAAAACTAATAATCTGTTTCCACGTCAAACAAAAGAGTCAAACGAACAGACTCGCGGGCATCATTACGGACCAGCGAATCTTTCGCCGAAACACGCCCAGAGGTAATGCAGATTCTTGAAGACGAGAAGAGAGAGAGAACAGGAAAGGGGAGAGGAAAAGATGCCTCTTCTGATATGCCCATGTGTGAGGCGTTCGTCGTTCTCAATTTGAGAGTTAAGAGCTGGGAAAACTCAAATTCAAAAGCTGAGGGGGCTTGAAAACACACCTTCGAGGGGGTAGGATTTACATTAAATTTGCGTGCATGCATGTACTGAAAGAGGAAACAGTCGGGCTGGTGAAGGTCTGAATTTAACAACTTGGATGCAAGAAAATGATTGGCTGGAAGCTATTTAGTCTGTATGGTGATGAATCAGAGTTTTTGAACGGAACTGGTGAATCATAGAGAAGATAATACTTCTACGAACGCCGCCTTCCGTCAAAATCTTGCAATGCCTAACATAACTTGTTTAACTCGCGTGCAAAGCGATCTGGCCACAGTGTGTGATCTGTCACTTGCAGCTCTCTGTGCTGCTTCTGTTAATACTGTTCTGGTTCTGCTTATTTAGTTTTTTATTCTCATAGTTGTTCACTAATAGCTTGTTTATATTGTATGGTTTTGTTTGTATTCACTACTGTCTTATGTTTACTGTCGACGGGAAATCATTTTCCGTTTTTTGTTTTCTGAAATGGACAATAAAGTTTCTATCTATAAAGCTACCGAGTTGAAAATATTTCTACGAGGAATTTCCTTTGATAGGATCATTCCTTCCATTCTATATATGTTTTCATGATGTCCATAGAAAATGAAGGGGAACAATGTGTGCTCTTTAGACCACTATGCTCTCACTATCTATAAAAAGTGATTAAAAGAAAGTTAGTAAATAGTGAATAATAAATAACAAACAGTCGATAGATTTAACCATCTATAATAATACACTACTGATATGTGCCTCTACCAGAGCAGACTTTAATTCTTTACAGATCTTATATCTACAACAAATGATCCATCTGATATTCAAATGTTAAGCTGACACCCCCTCCCCCTTCCCCCCTTCCCCCCGAGGAAAGTAGACTGCCCACTTGCCAACACAGAGATGCATTTCAACTACGAAGAGTTAATTTAAATGTCCGATAAGAAACATTTCTATGATTTTTTTTTCTTTCCCCTCCTTTTCACAGCTAGTGATGGCGACACTGAATAATTGTGCCAGAAATCAGTTGGTGTTTTTTAACTTAAAAGCTGTAAAAAATATATATATAAAAAACCCAGTTATCTTCTTCTTAATATATATGATAACAATCTTTTACGTAGTAATGGCTGGTTGTTGTACCAATCATTATTAATTAATGCCAAAAAATACAAGCCCAGATTCAAACACCCGGGATGATTGACTCGTTGATCGACTCGAAAGCATCTCAAAATTGCGATTCTAGATTGCCTCGACATGGACGGCAAATTTACTCGCCGAATTTTAAGTTTTCCAAGTTGCTAATTTATTCATGGAGAGAACCAAAATATACCAAAGCATGCATATCGACCCTATTTCCGTTGTTTCGTTATGGATTGCAAAAACTGATAACGAAATAACGAAAAATATTCTTCGTTTTCTCGTTTAGTAGCAAAGCAATGTATTTAAAAATGCAGCACCAGCAGTAGAAAGCTTGGTCGACCGAGCATAAAAAAATGGAAAATTAACAGGGAACAACCTTAGAAGTTAAATGCTCGAATTGTTGCAAATATTTCTCGAGTATGAAATATGAAGCAATATTTTTTTCTCTCTTTGAACAATTATAAACAACTAACGAATTACAAATAACTTTTCATTGTGAGGGTTTAGTAAACACTGAATTGTAAACCAGTGGCGGAGCGTCCATATAGTCAGAGGGGGCAGATGTCCCCCCCTGACAGACTCAAATGGACTGCCGGCGCCCTTTTCAGCTTTTTACCACTTTTTACTTATTCGCGATTATTGACTTTTTTATAGCACTCTCAAATACCTATTGCATTTGTCACATTTTGTTGGTGTAGTTTTCCGACAAAATGGCAATGACACCTATTTATTCTTCGTTTATCTGCAAATTAGCAAGGCCCGGAAAGGGTCATTTCTGGCGATCTAGGGAGTACCTTTACTCAAAAATCTTCTGTACGCTCCGCACCAACCTGTGGTGGCGCTCCGCTTAGATAGTGTCGAAACCGCCCCTACAGACCATTGTCGCCCCTCCTGACCAATACCCCTAGCTCCGCACTGTTGTAAACCATTATAAGCAACAGGCCGCTTTTAAAGGTATCATTTAAATCCTAAGTCCGCTTCTATTTTGTCTGTATAAATTTTCTTCTCAGAAGAGATCGTCAGATTGTCAGCTGACTCATGCTAATCATATGGTGATCAGACAGGATAAAGGTGTCCGACCTTTCTCTCTAAGGAGTACCCCGAATTCGTCCCATTCATATTTACCGGTGAAATTTGATCATGTATGAAAGTTTATGGCCTATTACTTCCCTCCCCAAAAAAAGAAAAAAAAAAAAGGGCTACTTCACACCCCAAATATATATTTTTTTTCCCCTACTCTTCCATTACATGTTTATTGCTTCAAAGTCGTGCCGATTTTTCCTCCAAATACGGAGAGGTGTATTAATGTGCATATTTAACGTCGTAATAACAACTCATCCGTGGATAATTTTGGGGGTTGGGAAAGTCTTTGACGGAAATTTGATATCATTTCACGAAACGGTTACTAAAACTGATAAAATTACATGTTATATATTTACACTTTCTCGTCTTCGTGTAATGTTACTTATATCCCTTGACACAAATGTTATAAAGCCAAATCATGCCTAACACTTGTTTAAGTGTGCTGTGTTAACTTTCTGAGGCCTACAGGATGTTATCCGTATATTTGGCCGCTTTTAACGAGTACTTGGAAGTATCCGAGACGTATGAGAACAGCGTGTACTCTTTAGGGAGATTTACACGCATTGAATTTCCAAACAAAATATTAAATGTACAAGAAAAACAACAACACTAAACCTCTGCATCCTGCATTTTTAAATTCATCATATTTTTAATTGAGATGGCATAACGAACCGTAAGGGGTTGTAGAGAAGTTTCAACTGAATGGTGAAATGTGACCGATCCACAAGGTTATTTTATGTTTTTGTTTTTCCAGTTATAATATGTTATTGCAAGGATGATTGATCATGCAAACGGTCGAGCATTGCTTCTTACAGGTACAAGCAGAGCAAAGAATAGTAACCTGTTTGGGCCGTATTTTGAGGGCTTTTAATTTCAGAGTCTATCTACACAAGCTAATTAATGTTTTGAACACCGAAAACGGTCATTCGAGGTAGGATAGTCCAACTGATGGTCAGAAGTAACGTGGCCAGAATATTTTGAGTAAAAGAAAAACAGTAACATTAAGCTATTGGAAAACCAACGTTGCTTGTTTAAATGGACAATTTAACAAGAAAATCCAAATTTTGTCTTTTAACAAAAGTTTTTTTACTTTATTTTTAAACTATTTTCAAACTTAATTGATATAGATATTTTATTTAAAATCTGTTAACATTGCAATTTGTAACATTTCCACTTGGATTTCACACATTGAATATCGTAAAAAAAAAAAATCCCATATAATCGTTAAGTAATATACTTAACTTCCTTATCCTATGTGTCTCTCTATGGACACATCTAGGAGGGGCAAGGGGAGGGGAGGGGCATGTCTAAGCTTGATAAACAGCTTATCTTATATCAAAGTGATACTTTGTAGTCTGGGTGAAACTGGTGACCAATTACCCAGCCTGCCTTCATGTCATAATAAATAGCTATAAAACCTTCAGTATAAGCAGTACATACTCAACACTTACTAGATCACAGGGCAGATTCTGGATACGTGTAATTTATGTGTCATACATAACTGTTCTTTGCCAATCGAATTTGTTTTCTTAGATAATTCTCAATTTCAGTTTTAAGTTGAACAAACCCATCTCACAGTTTCTCTGACAAAGCTATCATTTCTCAACCGAGTGGTATCAAAAGTCTTTCCTAACCCTCAGTTTGTTCCTACTAGCTGTCCCTTTCCCAAGTTTCATATTTAGACAAATTTCTCTTTCGAAATGAATGTGAAGTACCATATTTTTTTTTGCAGATATTGATACATCCAAACAATTTTATCTCAATTCTATTCCTTCTGGTTTTGGCTTTCAAAGCAGATACTTTCTTTCCTTATTTTTTATATAAATCATGCCTGTTGTTTTCCTGTATCATTTAACATGCTGTTGTCATGGTGATTTGGCTTACCAAAACGGTTTTGTAAATGCATAAATCGGTAGAGGAACTGTCCATCACCGCACCAGATGACTGTATTCATCCAGTGCTGATCTCAGTCTAGTATGTGTGCGAGTGACTTATAAATGTGAGCATGAGTGGGTAAAACAATCAGATAGCTTACAGGTCTTACTTTAAAACTACTGTACTTACTGCTGAAACTTAAAACAAAAACAATCTATTCAGCTGTACGTACACGTAGGCTCGTTAAAGCTAAAGGAAAACAACATTTCCATGGCCAGATGAACCTTAATTGAGAGGCGAGACAGAACCAGAGTAGCAGTGTTTTCCTTATCAATTCAGCTCATCAGAACCTTTTCCCTATTTTTCCCTATTTCAGAGTTAATATCGTCTGGATACGAGTATCTTCTTTCGAGGTTGTTTGGTATTTTTATAGCCGATTGTCTTAATCTTGCCTGAATTAAAATATGAGTTTACGTGCCAAAGTTCGCTCCGGCGGCCTCTCGGGCTGAGCATCCTGCAAGGCAAATAGGGGGCTCCTGTCAGGGGGGCTATGTGAGTGCCTGAACCAGTCGTATGCAAATTACGGAATCATTGCCCGGAGAGGTTTTCGACCCAGACAGGTAATTACCTTCTCTCTCGACACAAGGAATTAGGCTGTGCTTGAAACAGCTGTGATGGCGTTGTCCGCATTCTCCTATCTTTTCTGTTTATTTCTTTCTATTTTTGGATTTTTTTTTTTTTCTTTGCGCATTTGGGTTTCAGTCTTCTTGTGTTAATATGCAAAATATGTAAACTAGGATGTACGTAGTGAAGACTTCATTGCCTGGAGAAATCATTATTGCACGGCAATGCTTAATTGTGAGTCACACGTTCACAGTAAAGGGCAAGACTATACTTGGTTAGTGCACTAGTAATATTTTTAGTTAAGTGGTTACAAAGAATGTATTTCAATTATTCCAGAAGGGTGGGGGAGGGGGGGGGAGGGCCAAATAAGAGAACAACAGTTCAAAGGTTAGCGATAAAGGAAAAAGCAGGAGTGGCAGTAATGTTTTCTTAAAAGAATTCATAATTATCTTAATTATTAGCAGTCTTACTTATTACTACAATTTGTATTTTTATTATTATTATTATTATGAAGACAAAACGAAATCTAGGAGGATGTTTAAATATTCAAGTTGCTTGATCAACAACAAAATTATAAATATGAGATAACATTTTCATAGATAAATTTGCTAGAAGCACCAATAAATAATTGAGAGGACCCATTTACCATACCATATATGGTATAATAAAAGTGCTGGAGAGAAATGTCGAAATTTCTGCAATGTTTTACACTCCTCACATTTTCCACTAAATTTGTAATCGGTGCTGGTTGAACATATATGCACAAAGTTACATAAAGCAAAAAACTAGTTATTTTTGTATGCACTCAAAATTAATAGATTAGTAAAAAATCTAAGTGGTTTTAAAAAAACATACTATACCATCATTTTAAGGTTCCAAATTGCCAATTATTGCTTGCATACAAGGTTTAATTTTATTTTTTATAAACGGAAATAAGGAGAAATGCCAAGGTTAATTTTCATCAATGGAGTGAGTCATATATGAGTAGTTTAAATGAGAACTTGAATAATTTCATTCCACTTCCAATCCAATCTACATTGATCACTGAAAAAGGGAATGAATTTACCCCAATATCTGGTTAAAAACTCAAAAAAGAGAAAAGTTTAAGAAATGGCTTTACAGACAGAGCCTTCTATGGCATCGTCTCAGAGCTCTTCATGGCAAGAGAGATGCATGGTAATGAATCCCCTTGAGGCATATTATTTTTGATTGCAAAAAGTCAAAACAAATTCATTTTATATGGACCGTGAAAAATATTTTTCTTAATTTAATTTCTTTTTTTCTTCTTTAGCTTTCCTTTCCCATTATCATTGTTTGCTCGATTTCAACATAAATGTCAACCTTGAATATTTTAGATTTTTTTTTTTTTAGTTTTTTTTACAATCTTTGAAATAGTTGGGAGAAAAGGCAAAATTAGTCAATTTTGTTTTCTTCTTTTTTTAATCAATTTTGTCAGTTTCATGATGGTGGGTGGATCTAGGCTCTTCAAATGGAGCTGGTCTGGCCATTGGTTGTTGAAGCACACTAAAAATTGGTGCATTAGGAGGTAAAAGGTATAAGGCTAAGAATTAAGTCTACTAACAAGGCTGTACTAATATACTATTACGAAAAAACTGTTGATTTTAAGGAGTTGATAAAGGGTGTCTTCTGCACCAAACACCTCCACCCACCTCCTCCTCCCCCACATCGCCCCCCCCCCCCCTTGATCCTGGTCTAACATATAGATGGAATAAGGAATAGTGAGATGTAGAGAAGTCATAAAAGAGATGTTTTATGTTCTTATGAGATTGAGATTGTTTACTGTACATTTTACTATTATTGTTTACTGTTTACTATTATTGTTTACTGTTACTATTATTTTTTACTGATTACTTTTATTGTTTACTGTTTACTCATATTATTGTTTACTAGCTGTTTAAAGTAGCATAGATAACTTCTAAAAGGTCTGTTTGGTAATCTTGAACTAGAACTGTCAGTATGGATAACAAGTTTTCCTTCTTCATCCCTCTTTCATTCTTTCCACCAGCCCCCCAGCCCCCCCCCCCCATCCCTCCCAAACCCATCTTTGATCAATAGATAATTTGTTGAAACATACCTGCACAAAAGTCCAAAGAGAAAGCCAACATGAAATAGAGAAAGAGAAAAGAAACAAAATAAGCATTTTAATTCAAGTTTAACAGTTATAGCACAAACATGATGATGAACAATATCAACACAAGTGTAGTAATGTACTATGTATACAACAAAACCGTTATATATGCATTTAAATAGTCACTTTCAACAGGGTCAACTTTCCCTTGAGGAAGGGGAAGAAGTAGCAAGACCCTTCCCTTGGGCAATGGGAATAAATAAACAAAACTTTAATAGGGGGAAGGGTAGAGGAGTGGCCATGAAGTGAGAAGATTGAACCCAACGTGGGCACAGAGGGTTATGGCGACTGAAAAGGGGGTGGGATGTTCAACAATTTTGATTCATGGATGAAGGAGGGTACTGACATCACCGTAAATGCAACAGTTATGTCTGTCATTGCCAGGTCTGGAGTACCAGGCATTTCCTTTGCTTGTTCTGTTAATACCGTTGAGTTCCTACAAAGATTCCGCTTCAAGCAGACAACTTCCACCCCCACCCCCCACCCCCCACCCCCCCTTGTGAGTCAAGATTAATGACCTCTGTGCAGACAGCATAGCTTGTAAACAAACACATAAGGTGGCATAGCCTTAAAACACACTCATCAGTTCATACACAGAGGAAACCCCTCCCCCCCCCCCCTCCACAAAAAATTAAACTCTGACAATTTGATTAAAGCATGAATCTTTTACAAACTAAGAACAAAACTTGAATACCATCCCTCCACCACAAGTTAAAACATATCTTACACTTGGGTAGACAAGTACTCCGTGAGCTAAAGAATAATAATTTCTGACACCAACAGTCACCAGCCTGTGTGTCCTCCAGGGAGAGATTGCCTTGGCTCGGTAGACAAGCTGATGGATGCCTTTGTACTACTCATACAGTGTTTCTATATTTACTAATGTTTATTGTACAGTACATCTATGCAAAGATTGTTGTTGCCAAAATTATCTGACTTTCTTTCGCTGTTCTGGGTTTGTTATTTCTTGATTTCTCTTTTTTCTTGGGGGGGAGGGGTTTGTTTGAGTATCTTATTCTTCATTTTTAATTGCGTGTACATGTGTTGTATGTGTGTGCGTTACCTTCAGTCATAGCAAAACGTGTGATTTTATGACTCATACGAAACTAACAAGTCGTACATCGCAAAGTATACTTGTATACATGTGTACACCCTTGAAGTTTGCTCTGAGCATACGTGGAGTTGGTTGATTTTCCAAGGTTACTCTAAGAAATCCCTTGCATTTATCCCGATGGCAACTCCATTGAGATTCAATTTGGATGAAGATACAGGGACAGTGACCTTCGACAACACACATAGTTAGTAAATATATGTTAAACAACCTTTAAGTTAGGTAAATCAACAACAAAAAACTCACTGGGAATTATTCAATAAACTTGTTCTTTGTTTCAACATAAATAAATGAATAAATAATCAGCAGTTATTTTTACGACGCTTAAGCGACCACAATGTGGGAGAAGCCCGCAAGGGCTTATGGATTACAACTTACACGTCCGGTGGCTTCCAATTCAACAATTAAACTCAAATTTGGAATCTTTTCAATTAAGAAAGCCATTTCAGAAGGGAAAACCGTAGGTTGCTTTGGATGAAAAACCCACGTTACTATAACCCGGCCGGGTATCGAACCCGGAACCTTACAATTGCTAAGCCTCATTGCTTCAAATGCTGCAGCCTTTATCCACTCGGCCACAGCACCAGTTGGTTTAAAAGCACATGTGGTTAAAAAAAATATGGCGATAGCAAATCTTACTTTGTCCTCGGTTGGTACTTAGCAACTTGAGGGCAGTGTTATCAGCAGGTGAGGGCAGTCTTCAAATCAACTCAAACAGTTTTACACTTCTTCATCACTGCTGTTCACACGTATATCAAACAGTGTTCAGCCTTGACAATCATGGTCAACAACAGTTGCCCAGATTCTTATATGCAAATCAGGCTAGGCCTTATGTCAGTAGGACACTAGGGTATAATGTTGATGTTTGTAATGAACTGCCACAGAAATGATTAATCTGTAAACCGCTAATAAGTGTACAGAGCGTTTTGTATTCTTGTTTTCCATGTAGAATACAGACAGGTTTATGAGAGGAGCGAATTAAAAGACTAGAATGATGAGTGGTGCGTCATGCCCGAACACACGCAATCGCATGCTTAAAGTTTACCGTGCATGTTATCAATTAATTCACAAATTCCGTGCCGAGTATTAACAAATACCACCTTGAAACTTTGACGAACGGCCTAATCGTGCTGGCTCTCTACGGAACCTTCAAAATGCCTCCAGCAAAGAGAATAAACAACAACATGACGACAAAGTTAAATAGTTTGGGACTTTCGTGCTCCCATTAATTCATTAGTCCTAACTAAACACACTACATTACTCTCTCACAATGAAAGCTGAATAAAAGTAAAGAAGAAGAATAAGAATAAATGCAATCTCACGATCAAGTCACACGCTCTGACGCTGTTTATTTCCCGACCTGACTCATTCTCCGTTAAAAGTCTTGACCTCCAAAAAAGTACAATATTAATCATCAAAGTTAAAAATAAAATTCATATTGACAATAAAATATTTTGTGATTTGTTTTCCTTTTTTTTTCTTGTTAATCTTTTTTTCTTTTTTCTACTTTCTTTTTGCTTCTGTCTAGTTAGTTGTGGTTCCATTCACATGGTGGAATATATATCACTTTGATGTCATTAGGTAAACATATTTAGAGGATAAAGGCCTTAATATGGAGATGTAAGTATTCCCACGCTACAGCTTATGAGCTGATTAAAGAACGGTTTTACTGGCCCAAAATCCTGTGGTATTTCGTCATTTTTTTCTTTTATTATCATTTTTATTTTAATTATGAGTCATAGGATCTACGATTTACAAGGTCACAGAAAGAATTCTTTGGCATTAGAAATGATCGCTTTGACGTGATGGCAGAAGACGAAGTTATTGATGATGTATACATTTTTAATGTGCTGATTTTTTCTGTCCTATTTAGTCTTTTCTTTTGGGGGGGGGGGGGTTGTTGAAGAGGAGGGGTGGTGGAGTGAGGAAGCTTTTTTTTTATGCGATTAAATTTATAACTAAGATGATTATGGTAAGCATCTTCCCCGAGGCACCGACGAAAGTCTTAAATTATGCAAATATTCACTGACAAACATACAGCATCACAGTGACCTAGAAACAGAAGGAGTTTAGCGGTAGAAACCTTTCGGTGCACGCTTAATTAAACATCTAACATTACTAACAAGATCAGCCCAAGCTTATGTGAGCTTTATTGTAGGTCAAGTCATTATACTACTGTATGCTGCAATGTGTACGTCAAGGCATAATCAATCGAGTTTGGTTACCGAATGAAATGAATGCTCGCTTAGTTAAACACCGCCAGCACATATCATCAACTGATAGGACGAATCCAGCTGGCACTAACACTTACACCTAACTGTAGCTATATATTAACCAATCAAAAAGCAACATAGATGGCCTGGTAAGAAAGTTAACAAATTGTTATAATGGGGAAGTAAAATCGATACTTGATCAGTTAAATCCGCTGCTCGCATACTGATAGGCCAATCCAGCTGGTACTAACACTTACACCTACTGTAGCTATATTAACCAATCAAAAAGCAACATAGATGGCCTGGTAAGAAAGTTAACAAAATGTTATTACGGGGAAGTAAAATCAATACTTGATCAGTTAAATCCGCTGCTCGCATACTGATATGCCAATCCAGCTGGATTGGCATACTGATAGGCCAATCCAGCTGGTACTAACACTTACACCTACTGTAGCTATATTAACCAATCAAAAAGCAACATAGAGGGCTGCCTGGTAAGAAAGTTAACAAAAATTTATTAGGCGGAAGTAAAATCGATACTTGATCAGTTAAATCCGCAGCACATACTGATAGGGCCAATCCAGCTGACATTGAACATTACATCTCACTGTATCACTGACCAATGGACATGATAAAGAAAGATTTAAACAGAATAAGCAAACAAAGTCAGCGCTTCGCTTTAAAATTTACATTGTGCGGATGTGCTAATATAAACTATATAGCACATTCAATAGCATGGAGGATCCAAAGCAGCATACACACATAGATAAGACAGCAAAAAAGATTTAAAAATATACAAAATGTCAACAAACAACTCACCTAAAACTAAATGAAATTAATGCTCGCTTAGTTTTAAGTTGACATCGGGAACTTCTCATATATTTCAAGAATACAAAGCAACATCGATGACACACACAAACTCCAAAGAAAAAAAAATAGTTCTATCATACTATTACTCAAGCAAACTTAATGCTCGCTTTAATAGATCAAACCTCTGACAATTACTAACAGACAGCTAATGAATTATTAATGAGATGCAGAAATACCGTGATAAATCATATTTGCTCTCACTTCTGGTTAGTTCCTATTGGGAACGTTCAGAGTTGATGAATGTGAAAATGTGAAAAACAGAATAACCACAAGCCATGCCAAGATGTTAGATTGACAAGTAAAACTCCCTCAAGTCAGATGTGAACATACATGTATACTTAAAGCTTGATAAAACACATAAAAAATAGAACTATTAATCATAAATCTACATACAGTCATCTAGGTGGAACAATAAAAGCTTACATGTTAATAATTCACTTCACTTTATAATGATGGAGTACCTATGTTGAAAAGTTGAAACACACGCACCAGATTTTTTTTTCTTATTTTTTTTTGTCCACAAAGGTAGGAAAGGCGGGCTTGAAAGCCCTCTTCATTTAAATTTAAATAACAAGGAGTATATACTGCTAATGTCACACCTGCCACAGTTCCAGGCCAGGTCAAACATTAAAGATAATCTACAAACACACGCACACCTACTATTGCATTAATTTAATAGTGAATGAAACTGTGAATTAACATGAGACTAACAGTAACTTTCTTGCTTTCCGTGAGAGATTTGCTTCATTTAAATTGTACATTTCAAAGCTACTTCTCAAGTCATTCTTATCATTGGGAATGGTTTAGTCAACTTCATCGGATTGTATTTGCAAATTGACAGGAGTGCATCTTGACTCCCCTTCTCCCAGGCTTCTCTCAGGCATATCCATGGCCTCTGCCAGGATTTATCCAGGCTTATCCAGGCACTTCCCAGGATTTATCCCAGCTAGGCACGGTAGAACCAGAGTGCTAAGGTTGTTGGGAGACAGGTAAGCAAAGTAAATTCTAGCCAGTTGAACGGACTGCAAAGTGAATAAACTAAGCACTGCCATAGATATCCTCAAATGGTCAAAAATAAAGTATCGAATCCATACAACATTTTTTATTGACAATTTTGGCAGATCTCTACAGTACTGCACATCATTTCATTTTTTTTTTTTTCTGACAAATTCTTCTTGTGTTCACATCATGGGCAACAAAAATAAAGCAAATGATCGGACACTGAGTTTCGATGCCATTACTTATTATCCATTTAAGCCAGTTTCCATATCAATTTAAACGGAAACCATATTTTAAAGGTACAAGGGCAAACAGCAGGCCGCTATCACCATACAAGTCCTCTGTAGATGAAAACAACTCATCCCTCTCAATTCTTATTCTTAGACATGTTCTTCTCACACCAGCCAGCATCGAATATAAGGGAACCACATTTGAATGTGACTGGCCAGATGGAGACATCCCACGAGGGTGGTAATTTTGGGAGGTCATTAAGGTACATTACGGCCTTCTTATTGTTTACCTGTGACCTCCGATAGCCACAGGGTGCTTGTCAGAGAGACATCCTTATCACACAAAAGACCCCCAAAAAAGGATGTTTTGAGGTCAAAGGTTAAAGTTTCTTCAGTAAGTAGATCACTTGACAAAATTATTGTTGCAATTTGAGCTTTCTTTAATGGTCATGGTACATGGACCGTGGAGGACATTTCATGTCAGACACACTGTAGGCAAGGATGAAGAATACATCTAGATAAACAATGGGAAAGTATTAAAACAAACCAGCTTAATTACTGTGGGGGGGGGGGGTTTCAGGCAGTCAGTGAAATTATATAGTAGGTGAGGTTATATTTTAGATCAAGAAATTCATCAAGTGGGGTATCCAGGCAGAAAGTGAAACGTTATGTATAGTAAGTGGAGCTTAAGTTCAAGAAACTCATCTACATTCATTGTGATGCATGTACACTCTTTAGTACAAAAATAAATTATCTATGTACTTACCCAAGAAAACATGGGGGAGGGGGGGTGGGGGAGTGGGAGGGAGGCTAATTATGACTGTTTGAATGGTTCAGTGAGTTTAATATTATATTAGGGAACGCTACAGTAACTATGTATCCATGCATGGAGACAAAGTGTACCTTTATTGTTATATGCGGCGCAATGCACATGTACTGTACACCTCTTCTTCGTGAAACAGTCGAATGGAAATCTTTAAAAGTCTCTGTTCGTGATTTGGTGATACTGTTAACAAGCAACTTGCACTAGGAGCTAGACTAAAACATGGGATACTCTTCAATAATTAATGTTAATTCTAGAAAGTTTACTTTTGATGGCTCATATATTTTGGTAAATCAGGATGCACAGAAGAGCATATATTATACCTTAAATGTACAGTATATATACCATGTGCAATTTACCAAAATGCTGCCAAATTTCATACAGGGTCTGGACAATAACACTTGCCACAGTCAGTGTAGGAAATTTGCAGTCAAAAATTCAACACCAAACCACCATCTGCCAACGGGAAAGATTCCGTTCATAGCAAAACATGTGTCAAGGTATGTACGAAACTGGTCGACCGACTCTCAAGTTCACAACCCCGAAACTAGAATGCTTGGTTGATCGAAACACGCTGGTTTAGTCTTAGCGTATATTACTACAAATAGATGAACCCTCTGGAGGCCATTTAGGGCAATCATGTGTTAACTTAGTTACCAAACAACCTGTGAAGAAAACAAAATACTTGAATGACACCTGACACCAAAGTCAATCTTATCAAGGTATGAATTTTCTTTCCTTCTTAAATTAAAAAAAAAAAAAATACACCACCTCTTCAGATTTCTGATTTTTTTTCTATAATTGACAACTTCACTTCTTCTTTCTTGTTACCTGCATATTTGATCAACTTTCATCAACAGTAAATTTTTTTTTTTTTAATTTTACTTTTTCCAAAGGAATTAAAAGTTACTTAACAAGACATTATGTACCAGAGGCCATAGAGGGTGATGTGTTTCGGTTGTAGAAATCACACATGTCTCTCTCTCATCACTGACCTAGAATTTCACAAACTGTGATAAAATACTGAATACCCTGGAGATACATATGAACATCTACAACAGAGAATGTCCATGTTCAAAACATGAGCAACTCAAAAAGGAAGGTTTCCAAACATAAATTTGATTGGAAAGCAACTTTTCATGGCAAAACTTTAGGTAGAAAGTTTCACTCACCCATCCAATCCCACTCAGCATTAAATGCAGTTCCTCTCTATGCCCCCCTCCACCGCCCCCCATGCAAAGTTGGGTTAGGAAAATTGGAAGAGGGAATATAAATGTGTAACAATTAATAGCAATGTCTGGTCAATAGACCTTATCACTGGGAATATGAAAGTAGGGATAGGAGAAGAAAGGGGAGGGGGAGGGGGAGGGGGACTGGGTGGGGATGGGATGGGGATTGGATAGCTGGGAACATCAATTTTAAAGCCAGCTACAAGTTATCTGTAATCTTTTGTTTTGTTGCCTTTGAAATCAATGAAGAGCCTTTCCACTGATGAAAGCTTAAACCAAGAATCCTAGAATTTCCCGATTTTAGCTAGCCTCTTGCTAAACAAACGCTAGTGCATGAAAAATCCCCCTGGCTGAAAATGAAGTACTCAGTGGCATTTTCCTGCAACACCATAAACCTACTGATCAACCAAATGAAAGAATGTGAAATAATGAATTATTAGATTAATTGAGTCTATATCATATTTTGACATTTAACAAGGACAGGAATTAATAACCTTCTCCCTCTCTCAATTCTCCTAAGGTTACAGGTACTTTGGTGACACTACCATTAATTATACATTTAATTAGATCCTATGACACATATACATGTGCACATGGATATATAGACCTAATGTACATGCCTTCAACTTGTACAGTCATGTAACCATGGAGACCCCCCTGTCCCTTTGGCACACTACACAACATACAGTCTACAATATGTATAGTAACTCTGGTATGTTCAGTAAAAAATAGCAACAAAACAATTTTATGAGGTTGAGTAATCCTGAGGAATGACAATAAATTCCCACAAGAAATGTCATTAATATAATTTACAACAATTCATCTAGAACCACCCCCCCCCCCCC
>JAIPMN010000721.1:3199-19057 GCA_020650975.1 Apostichopus californicus | reverse complement strand
CATATTCCTTAAGATCCCTCCCCCCCCCCCCCCATCCCCTCAACTCTCTTCTCCTCCTGAATCAGCAGGGATTAATTTTGGTGCTCAAATTTTATGTAGCATTTTCAAAGAATAGAATTGTTTTCTCTCTTTGAATAGTACTTTAGTTCCTGTGTAGAAAACTGCTACATCTTTACAACTGTATTTATAGAAACTTGACCATTTGGTACATGTAGCACTTTACCATGCGATACTGGATAAATTATTATTTGACAGTCTGGAAGAAAGACTTTTCCATTTATCTTTGTGCCAGTAAAATTCTTTGAATAATGATTTGCACCATCTCTTCACATTTCCAGTTAAAATATCTGGGACATGCAGGCCTTATCCCATCACTCGTACATTAAAGGAGCGATTAAAACCCAACCACCATCATGGGTTCAATCATAAGAGAAAGATTAGATCACTCATGCGGTTAATTAATTGTCCAAGATTGAACTCTATATTTAAAACTTGTTGGTGAAGGGACCAATGAAGCATCACTTGGCATTTGGCATTTTGAAAAAAAAAAAAAAAAAAGGTTAACTCTTTTAACTTATATCTATTGGGATTCAATTTTAACAAACTGACAAGTCACCAATTCATTTTTAATTCTCTCACCATCACACCTTTTTTCATACTTTTGGTGATCTTTGTAATCATGGTAAGTTCATTTCCCCAAATGAGGTAACTGTATTTCTGTCTGTCCCAGAAGGTCAAGCTTGACCCACTATCAGACTCAAGGTCACTCGGATTAAATTTATACCTTGACCATGAAAGCAGCTGATATCGTCAGGAGCTGAATATCCAAGAACCACAACAAAGTCACGCTAAAATAGGAGAAATATTGCTTTTAGATAAGATTTAAGTCCCTGTCACAAACTCCTGACAACCTTTTAAGATAAAGAAACTGCATATGAGGAAGATTTAGGAGGCAAAAGACCAATCTTTTTTAGGCTTCTTTTCTGGAATTCATGATTTTCCTATTTATTCCAGAGATCATATTTTTCCTTGGTCGTGTCCGATACCAACCGCAGAATGTTTCTGTATTTGCATCGGCAGAGGGTCCTTATCAATCTGACAGTCTAACAAGCATGTTTTTTTGCAATATTCTGGTTTGATTTTTTGGTCTTCATCTTGTAATTTATTAAGTACCATATTAAAGATCTCAGAAATTCAAAAGTTTGACATATACAACAGAAGCCAGAAATCAAATGCTATTTAAATAAAATTTTCCATGTAATCTCATACATGAATGTGGTGTACAAATAAACATATGCCAATTTTTTTTGTAACACTCTATGATTATGAATTAAGTGTTTAAGTCTAAACAGAGCTGGTCCCACTATTATTATTGCAATTTTCTGAGACTTTGAGAGTAAACAATATCACTTAAATATTCACTCCAATACATCTTCTACATTTTGCTGGTATTTTAATCTTTGGATCCCAGGTTCTTCTTATATCTATTTATATAACAGAAAAAGAAAAAAAAACTGATCTACATTAATTAATATGTTGGCGAAAATGAACTTGAGGGACTGGCAAAGTTTGCTATGAATTGGTCCTGTTAAAGTTCTAAATTGAAGTGATGTATCTGACTAAACAATTAATCAATTTGATAATAAGAAGATGTCAAACCAGATCTCTTTAATAGTAACAGTGAAAAATAGCCAACAATGTGTGAATATAAGATATCACTACACGATCAGAACAACACAGAAGTTACAATTAAGTTAAACCCAACACAATGTGCTCTAGCTGTATCCAGTACCTTCTAACATTATACAAGCATCACTTACAGTCATCAAAGCATCAATTGTAAGAATTAATGATCTTTTTATTTTTTTTGCTTTTTATTGTTAGCCTACTCCAGCTTCCTGCCTTTCCTCTCTCTGTCCCTTCGCTGTCTCCAGTAAATCTCCCATGTGTGCCATCCAGACATCCTTAAAGGGCATCTTGAACCCTCCCTTGCCTATTTAAAATGCAACATCAAAGACCCATTCCAGCCCAATGTCCTTCAGAACAGGAAATGATGATTGTGGACAAACTCTCAAGGAGTCTTCCTATCTATCTACAAACAGTTATTATTATTGTTATACAACTTGATAAAAGAAAGGAGTCCTCTGCACTGAGCTTTATCTTGCTGATCTTTCAAAAACAAGAGTATTAAACTTTACTGAATTCATTGATTAATTTAAAACACAAAACAAATTACTTGTTTCCTTTGTTGAGTGTTGTCTGAGAAGGGCATTTACAACTTGTACACAATAATGTTTCATTGATACAGAGTAGTAATACCATCAAATCAGGACATGTTTGCCCCCCCCCCCTGGGGTTTACATCAGAAAGAAAACTCCCCCCCCTGGGGTTTGCATCAGAAATGAGCAAGAAGCATTGTGACAGAAGACTTATACAAGATTGCATGTCCAATGTCCAACACTTTCATAACACTAGATTTGTCATCTGAATAAGCTATAGTAGTTCATCAATAAAGTGGTCCACACATTTCATATTTGTTTACAGTTAAATGTACTCTGCTCGGACTGCTAGGACTGAAGCATCAGTCTTCATCATGTTGGAATACCAACTTAGATATATACTGGCAAACCCTTTAACAATATTGGATAAACCCTACATATAACTCTTGCATTTACACCTATCTGAATGATCTTTGGCCGACCAAGAAATTAAAGAGAAAGGAAAGAAATCAGCCCGTATTGAAGAATTACTAATGCACTCAATGTCTCATCCAACACATAGGATCTTAATGTTTAGGTCATTGATTCTGCCATTTTGTAAACCTGCTTCCAATATTTAAATCGTGTCTGTTTACCCATTTTAATCAGCCACATTTAGCAGATATGTATTTTTGTCTATTTTTTCCCACCTGAAGGAGCTTGCATGAGATTGTCTTCCCACCCCCTCTCCACCCAAACAATCCCCACCGACCCCCTCCCATCCACACAATCCCCACCCACTGCCTCCGCACCCACACCATCCCCGCCCACACCCTACCTCACGGCTATACTAATGTTCACACACTATAACAATACGCAATTCTGGAGAGCCCTCGAATGAATGCTGGCATGCATGACCTCTTTGAGGTTTATTTGTTCTTTTGTCTTTCAAACTTTATACTTGTCTGCGAATAAACTATATGTGTTCCAAACTACAAGTAAGTACATGCTGGAAACTATTAGCACTTTTAACCTGCTAATATATTAAGGTCTATAATGATATACCTTTGTATCTCACAGTTGTTTATATTTTTGACAATTATGTCACCTTACAATGTCATATCTTTTAGTTTAATCCGGCTCGCAAGCCACGTGACACAATTCACCACAACGATACTGCGCTACATATTCCTCCTTTCCAAGCTCGTGTCGTCAAACTCATCGGAGCGCAAACAAACAGGGTGAGTGAGCTAGTGTTAGCCGCTAGCTGCCAAAGCTATATTGTCCTGGGTGAGACGTTGACCGTGAAAAAATAAAAGACGACTCGTGCATCCTTTCCATTATTAAAATGCCCGCAACTGGGGTGGGTGTCATTGACCCAGCTTTAAACATGCAGGCCATTCCAACCAGCAATATATGTAACCAATGTAAATATAGGCTACGTGATTCAACCATTAATAGAGTAATACTTTACAACCTTTTTCTGAGGACGATTACTGTCTTTCTCTTTTTCGTCGGTCGTGATTTATATTCTGGCGGGTGAAGTAATTCCTCACAATCAAATTTAAGACCTAGTATTGTAGATATTAATACCGACTTGTACTATGTATACTGTATGCGAGCTAGTACAGGACTGCCTGAAGTCAAATTCATGGAACTGGATTCCTCTTGCAATTTTCAAAATGAGACTTAACTTCTGCAAACTGTCTTTCTTTCGATTTACGTTCAAATCGATAAATTTCATGGGCCTCAGTTTTTATCTCAAGTAAATCTCAAATTGTTTGAGAGCTTGAGATGGAGGAACTTGCCAAAACTCTCAAAAAAAATTCAAAAGAAAATTGAGAAATTAAAAATTTATTTATTCCAAAGTTTTTTGCATCTGGCAACCTGGACTTCTTTCAACCACTTCAGAGATTAAACATATTTTAGAGTTGCAATTTTTTTCTCCCTTTCAAAATTAGACTACATGTTGCAGGCTACTGTAGAAACATTACTACTGTAGGCTCCCTCACCAAATTCTTACATTTTTTCTGGGACTATTCAGGACCAAAATTCAAAGGAAAAAAAAAAGAAATTTTATAGGTGAGGAAACAAAAACACTACCTCCCCCTCCCCCACCCCACCCTGTTGTTCTTCTTTTCATTTTATTAATTTAATAAGGTTTTGATCTTGGCCTTGGTCAAATTCTGTTCAATATATTTAAAGTTCCCATTGACAGCATTAATGTCACCGCCAGTCAATTCTCCAAGACACTATTTAACGGATAATTCTGAATCTTTCTCAAGATTGCCTCTCAGGAATAAATCCTCTTCCTCGTCCACGAGAAGCGATCTGTCATCCTAGTGGATCAGTAAGATCTTCCTCGGAGCGAAATTTGTACTCCTAGCATATTATATCGCAGCCTACATAAATACAGTAAAACTAGTTTGTAAGAGCTTTTATTAATGTCTTCTAGGTACGAGTCATAAATTTATAATGAAATTTGGGATTTTGAGACCATGTAGTGTTTTTTTTTGTTCTTTTGTGAGTTTAATCAGATTAGTTATACTTTAAGTGCTTTAAATACAAACTAACAGAGGCTTGTGGAATACACACTATAAATGTATGCATTGTTAAAGGAACACAATGTTGCCAAGTGTTGCAGAAATGGCGTTGAACAACGTAATTAGCTAACAGTTATAGACTACCGTACTTCAAGATTTTAGATTCAATATTTCCCAAATCTCATCTCCATTACAGAAAATAAATATGTAAAATAAATAGAATAGAATAGAATAGAATAGAATAGAATAGAATAGAATAGAATAGAATAGAATAGAATAGAATAGAATAGAATAGAATAGAAATAAAATAAAATAAAATAAAATAAAATAATAAAATCATAGAAATATATGCAGATGATGCCATACTTAGACTTGATGATGTCATTAATGGACTTGATCAAGTATTCAGCCTTGCTGTGTGAAGGATGATTAAATCCCAAATGAAGCATTTCTCTTAGCTGTTTGCGGGAAGTTGTGTATTTTTGTCTGTGTTGTTTTTTAGGTTTCTGTGCTTATTTTTGTTTTTTTCAGCGCATCGAGATGTTTTTGATGTTTTTTCGCTTTTATAAGAACTGTATATTATTATTATTATGATTATTATGATTATTATTATGATTATTATTATGATTATTATTATGATTATGATTATTATTATTATTATGATTATTATGACGATTATTATGATTATTATTATGATTATTATTATGTATAGTTATCTCCATCACATCATATCAATTTGATGATGTTTGGTGTTTGTGAGGTCTACAGACATCTTTTCAAAGTACCATGTTTAAGAATCTTCACAGACACCAAAAAGCTTCTTGGTTTTTAGTTTTACAATTCATTAAATGCACTCTGATAGACCTACTGTAGATAGGTACCAAGTTTGTAAAAACAGCAATTGGTAACATTTAAAAATTTTTACACTGCACCCCAGTTGATCCAATCAGGTCATTGCCTCTCTACCTTCCCGATCTACCCTTTTATATTTTATATTTATACAACTGTAAAAAAAAAAAATTCTCAAAACTCTCAACATAATAATGTTGTGCAATATGAATCTAAACATTTATTCACATTGTGTTATATATACCCCGGTTTACTGAATAAATAAAATGTTTTCATGACTACAACAAAACATGAGCCTCTATCATTTTGGGGTATGAGGGGGGGAATGTTTCAACAATCTTCTCCTTCTCATAATAAACATCGATTCCATGTCAAAAACGCTTGAGACATTAACTTTGACAACGGAACGAAAAAAAATAAGGCAAACCTGTTTGTTGAAAAACTCAGCTGTAGCGTGTTTTAATCGCTCCATTTACAAGTTACATTAGAGTACGCACAGCTTAACACGGTTTACTGGATTTCAAAAAGCTTGAGTTAAATGCAACATGATAATTGTGTTCAAGCAGCAGAGTTAAAACCTCCCAAAAAAAGCCTGTTTTTGGAAGGTAAATCTCTGGGATGGATTTGGCGATGAAGGCAAGCAAGCATCCTTAGACATAGCAGTGAAAGCGAGAGAGAGAGACATAGAAGAAAAATCTAAAAGGAAAGATTGCAACAATTTATAAAGAAAAGCTTTTAAAGAAAAGCACTGATCAGTTCTAAGTGGATTTTGGATTTTTTTTTCTTTTTGGAAGCATCGTTATTATCTGTCCAAACTTAATTTTGAGGAGTTAAAATAACAGAGAAAACCCCAAATTTGACTGGTTTGGTGTCAATTTACTACTGATGATACCTACCTGTCTCTAATAGACAATCGCACTCTAACCTATATATACAGTTTACAGTCTATACAAATTAGTAAACCTGTTAGTACTGCACCCCACTGATGCACTACAGTACAGGGTCAAACACTGACACCCACTTCCAGACCAAGCTGTCACCATCTGCATATGAAGCCCTGACATCTGAAATTAAATGTTCCTTTTAGACTTGCAGTCCTGTCCATGCATTAGGATTCTAAGCAACTGCCAGCTATGTTTTACAAACGGATAAAGTATTTGTCTTAATGGGTTTGGGGGAGTTGTTGACCTCAGAAGTATACTAATCACATGTAAAACTACAGTAGGTTGGGCTTCCTTTAAAAAGTATCACTCACGGTCCAATCTTTTACTTTCTTTCTATCTTTAAATATTTTGTTTCCTGGTTGCCTAGAATTGCAATCTTTGTGTCTGTCTCCATCAACCAAATACACTCTGGTCGAACCAACCTTTTTTTTCTGACATAGTCGGATTCTGTAGGAATGTTGTTGACAAACAAATCTACAGAAATAATAAGTCAAAAGGTCGACTCTTTCTTTATTCCAAATAGGTCACATTAATCCATATAATTAATTGAAGAAGCAATCAACTTTAAATCTGGACAGGTCTTCATTATCTCTCGGATTCGAGAATAACCCTGGCAAGATTTCCAGTCGACTTGAGTCTGTGAGACAAGTTGACAGGGACCTTGTCACAGGGATTCGTTCTATACAGCTAAACAGAAACGACAGACAGCTAAATAAAGTGGCGATTCTTTTTTCAAAATTGCTGCAACTGTTTTCTTAAAGGATTTTTCCATCGTCCTCTTCCATCAGAGCCCGACTAATGGTACCTGCTGAATGCATATAAAGACTCTCAAGTGAAGGCTGCCATAACCAGCTTCAAAGAATATTTTGCTAAGAGCATTTATAATGCCTTCAAGATTTAAAGCCCAAAATTGAGCAGTATCATTCTTCCATTCATTCACTCGTGCATCAACAAATGTAGCTACGATGGTTCACCGTTTGGACTTTGCTCATCACAATTATCATGTACATGATGACTGCTTTAATACATGACCGGCTGTTTTTGTCTAAATTTTATATGAACATGGGCAAAACTACATTGCACCATAAACTCCCCCCAAATAAACATATTACCACCCCTCCCCATCCCACACCCCCAACCCCAAACATTGCTCTTCACTAAATGTTAAAACATCACCCCTTTTTCGACCTATCGCTGAAATGTTCCATCTTAAGAGAAAAGTTATGGCAGTTTATTTTTTCTGACTATTTCTCTAGAATACAATTTTTGCGGTTTATTTTTCTTTCTTTTTTGTTAAGTCCAGTGCAATTTCAAATCCTTTACACATCGTGACCAATAAATATATATATTCACACATATGACACCACAATATCTCCTTCACGGCCTCAAAATGTTGGGTTTTCTTTTCCATCTGTCATTTTCGGGAATCAAAATTTCAACTCCCTGGAGCCTAATCTCGCCTTGCTATAGAAAAACCTGCAATAATCTCCCACCAGACAAACACCTAACCTTGAGTACATATAATATAATCCTCTCGAAAAATTAAACTTGGACTATTTTCGTCTTATTTTCCATTCCTGTTTTTCTTTTCTTACTTTTTTTTTCTCTTAGAAAGTCTATGTGGATTTTCTCGACTTTGGGGAATAATCAAGCTATGAAGTAATTAACAAATGCTCGACTGGTTTTTTTTTAAAGGTTTTTCTTCCTTTCTTATATTTCTGTTTTCATTCTGAAGGACTGCATTCAATTATAAGGCTTATATTCTGTCTTTTCCTCCTTCGTCTTCATAGATGACGAAGACGATAAAGATGAAGGAAAGTCTCTGAATGAGGTTATTGTGACTCACTCTTCAAGCTTATTGGAAAAGAAATCGAAGCTCCGATCCGGAGGAAACTAAAAAAAACGTGTAAAACTAATGATAACGAGGAAGGCAGGAAAACACGATTTTCATGTGGTGGTCATAAAGCAATAAAATAGTACATTTCTTTCATGTGATATATATACACTATATAATTAAACTTAAGTGTGTGACTTTGGCTTGTGCGCTATTTGCATACATGTCTTTCACTGAAACTATGTTTCCAGCTGGAAAACAAATATTTCCATCACCCAGCTGTAAATACCAGTATGCTAAATTGCAACTTAGATGTTTTGTACATGTATGTAAGTTTAGAGAATAAAAAACGATAAAATAATTGAGTAAAGAATGTCCAATTTTTTTTTAAAAGTCAGTTTTACAGAGGGCACCTCAAATGTTGGTGACATATGTATTAATGTAGTATCCCCGCACCCTCACCCACCGTTCCACCCCCTCCCACCCCCCCCCCCTCCCAAAGAAAAAGTACAAATGTACTCTCTGAAAGCATAATATGTGTGTCATTCATTTGTTTCGCAGTAACACCATAGTTAAGAGTTTTACATGTATGTCGATAACTTGTACCTCTGTAGGTAGAATATTAATTACTTACAAGATGTCATATATATGGTCTGACACTGCAAGTTTACTACATTTCAAACAAGTTTAACTTACATCAATTTCATTTTTACAAATGAAAAACAAATTCTTGACCCATCTGTATTCAGCCAATTAATATCTTTAATCGTCAAGTGTCAGTTAGCTTTCCAGAATTTACATAACGCATACCTGCACATCTCCCAATAAAACTGCATCACAGTTTGTTAGGGAAAACAAATTTTGAATTCTCTCCAGAATAACTAAATGTTCTGCCTTTATCTGCATGACTTTGACTTAAAACTATTTTTGCCCTGAATCTAGTCAACTCATCAGATAGACAGATATGCACCAACCCCCCCCCACCTTCCCCTCCCCACCCCTTTTTAATTTTCTTTATTCCAAGGCTTCTTTATTTTTCAACATACCAAATTTCTGAACCATGAAATAATTTCTAGACATATAGTCTCCAATTTTAATAATCTCATTTGGAGGATTCACACAATTCATAGCCAGACTTTTTTGAGCCCTGTTGATGTAGCGAAATAATTTTAGAAATTAAGCGGGTGTCAACTTTAAAACGGAGTATTCTGTTTGAAGTTCAGGACTAGCAATTGGTATCAAATATGAACTGGTATTAAAGGAATCATTTTGGGTACGTTCCTCTTTATTTTTATTTTCCATTTTTCAATTTAAATCGCAATTGTGTTGTCAAAAATTCTGCCAGAAAGACAAAACTTGGTCGATCAATTATACTAAACATTTTTTTTCACTGAATTTTATAGTATCATCAGTGCCCAAAGAAATATTATCCAAAATGCTAGAAAGTTACAATATCATGCAATTATATGAAATTAGCTATGTACAGTATATTAATGTCATGCCTTTGGTACAGGTTACAGTGTTGAAAGGTTAAAAGATTGAAAGGTTACCAGTTCATTCCTGGCACGGTAGGAGGTGCTTAGGTTGTGGGGAGACAGGTAACCAAGGCAACAAAGTAACTTCCCATTTTTATTCTTAAATTCTAAAATTTCCAAAGTAATTCAACCAAGAGTCAAGGCCACATATGAATACATACTCTCCTCTTTTTCCCAAATCAGTATTCTCCCATTCTCCAGCAACATCCTTAAGCTACCTAGCCCCCCCCCCTCCTGCTCCATCCATCCCCCCTTTTGCTCCACAGATCTAACCATCTTCATCTCAGAAAACAAATCATACAAATCCCTAATTAATCTGGTTAGACTCATTAAAAATCAATAACTAAACCATACATATTGACATATCTACCGATTAATACAGTGGGCATGTATATGGTAAGACTTCTCACGATTCAATCCATGATGTTATCTCCAAATTTAGCCAACAGCAATAAATACTCCCCCAACCCCCTTCTCCCCGCCCCCCCGCCCACCCGTCTCCTAATTGCCTCCCCATTTCTTTTAAGTCACACATATAGATACTGTCACCCGACCCTCTCTTGATTCATCTGTGTATGTAAGTAGTACCCAGGTGAGAAGAAGAAGCTCAGTTCTCATCTGCCTCTCGTTTTTTTTTCTTCTCTCTCCTGTCTCGACTCTGATGCAGCAGTCTTTGCTGTTACATCAGTGGATCGATGTAGCATATCCCAGGACTTTGAGAAGAATCCTGTCATGAAATCAATTTGTTAGACAGCGTGTGTGATCTGGTTAAAGCCTCTAGATCAAGCCGCCTGAGGGTTGAACGCACTAATGCTTAATAAATACAAAACATTCCCAAAGTTTTTACTTTCCTCTCTCTATTTTTTTATCTTTTACTCGAAATGAAAAGAAATTTGCCTCCGAAAAATGTCTCCATGTATCGACTCTTTTTTTCCAGCGAATTGCAAAGTACTGTAGGCCTTTATTCGTGGGGGAAAAAAGGGTTATTGCTGATGTATCTCAAAGTCTTATTAGACAAACGGTTGCTTTGGGTGCCCCCCGTGGGAACATTACAAAACCCCCTTGCAAAAAGCAAGAAATATATATTTGTTCAAGTGTTTTAAGAAAGACTTCCCCTAAATCCTTAACACCTGCTAACTGCATAAATCCCTTAAATAATCAACCTTCTTGAATGTGACATGAATTATGAGAGACCTACAGCATATATGCCCACGACAACGACGACAGAAATTGCTCAATTTTGTTAGCAAAGTTAATGATATACAAACCTCAAGCCAATCTCTGTTCTAGTCTCCCATAATTGAACGTTCATGTACAAAGTTAATTCATGATCGATAGGCTTACAATTTTTGTGACTAAAATTTCACAATTTTAGTCACAGTTTGCGAGGGAAAAAAAGGCCATCTGATCAGTGCTTAAAAGAACTACTGGCTAAAGTCAAGTTTAAAATCAACGTATTTTTGATGAATTAAGTACAAATTTCAATTAATACTGTACAGGCTTTTCGAGAGCAGCCCATTACTGCGTTGCTGATCATATTCAGTGATACTGGGCTTATGTTCGATACTCTGACCGACTTATATGTTATGCTGTGTTAGAGTTCTTATAATGCAAGTTCTTGAATGTGTACTGGAGGGGAGAAAAACTGCCTTTTTTGTTCTACAGCTGGCAACAGCAAAATCTATCAGGAATTTATAGCCAGGAAATAAGCCCAAATTTCAATCTACATACTCAGCATCATCTTCTATACTTGTCTTTCTTTTTCTTCACCCTTCTCCCCCCTCCCCCTTCCCCCCCCCCTTTCCCCCTTCTCTCTCTTTCTCTCATGAATATCGACCATGCTGCATTCATGGCTTCCTGCTGGTCTTTTATTAACCCATGTAATTTTCCCTACTCCACACAAAAACGAACAAAATAAAAGCTGGCTTAACACAGGCTGATTGAGACAACAGCAGAAGAGTAAAGTGGGTTGTGTCATCCAACAATAAGGACTGGCACATTCATTAACGCAAATACACGATGTGAAAAGAAATTCGAAAACAGTTTGTTTGATTGGTTGCTTTGAATATTAATCATGGAACTTCCAGGTTCATGGTTGCATCTACTTGACAAATTTTAACTAGATGGCATGATAACCACAAATTGATTTGTCAAGTGCACAGCATGTTGCTGTTGTTTACGTGAGCAATATATTCTTATCTTTAAACAACTTTCAAATAGGAACCAGGGCAGTCTGTTGACTCACCTTCAAGAGGTCTACAATGTTTACAGAGCTTATGAGTACACAAATGATGATGACAAATACACAACAATACACAACAATTAATATACAACAATTAATATTTACACAGAAGGGCACATTTAGTGTACCTAAATATACTGAAAATGGCTATTCTATGTTATCCTATGCCATGCCATGCCATGCCATGCTATGCTATGCTATTTTATTCTATTTTATTCTATTCTATTCATTTCTTTTTTTTATTTTTTCCTCATGGGTTAGATAGTTCAAATAATTTTTTAATAACAGATGAGCTGTAGATTATATCAAATTATCAAATCTGGCTTCAAAGTTATAAACATGTATACATGTAGACATTAGTACATGTATTCATTGCATACACACACATGAACATACGTACACATAAATACATACACATCCACAGACCGACAGATAGACCAATAAATACCCTGGAATGATATTAAACGGTTGATATACTGGTATCAACCTCTGCAAAGGCTTCGTTTCGTTTTTCGTTTCAATTCAAGGTGTAAAATAATTTAACCAATGTTCAGTTTCTCAGAATCAGTGAATTATCACAATTTTTGAGATATATAGCTGATTAATCATCTTCAGAACTATTGTACTGTACTACTGTGCCAATATGCAAATTTCAACTTCCATACAGGAATTTGAAATACAGAGTACAATATGGGCAGTATATCCTCATTAATTATTAATTATGAAATTGTTGAAGGCCCAGCTAGCCGTAATCGTTGATCAATGTAGATTTCGAAAAATAATTGACTTTCATTCGAACGGTTCAAAATTTCTGTTGTGACAAGAAGTACTCGTAATTAAGTTAACAAAGTGAAATTATACAGTATTTTTGGCCTCGAAGGCATGTTTCCCACTGAAAGAGATGTTGTTATTAGTTACAATTTAAACTATAGCACAAACATGTATGCTTTTTACAATCAACTGCAGACTCTCTTCCTGTGAAGATACCGAGCCACAAGTCAAGGACATTTTGTCACTTGTATTTCATCAGAACACCGAAACTGTGATACACCTCCTCAGTACATGTATACGTATGAGGCCACAAATAATCATGCACACTAAGTATCAAAACACTTCTGTGCACAATATATATATGTGTCATATTTTTTATGAAAATACTAAGCTATTATAACCTTCCTACTATAGTGCCAGAGACAACTGAATATTGCCTGTGCATAATAACTGCAGATGGAAAGGCCTAAGGTTATTTTGGTAAGCTTGGCATGCAAAGGCTAACAGTAAGTAATTAAAATATCAGATATACACCCAAGGTGCCATTTGGTGTTTTTCTAATGCGAAAGAGATATTACTTTTCTTGGACCTATCGCAAAGTTGTCTTTACGGAAACCGTCAGATAAAGAAGTGATATGCACAGTGGATCGACACTGTCCAATGTACATTTCACTGTGTGAGCCTATAGGAAGTAGGAAGCATAGTGATATAGGTATAGTGTATAGGGGACTTGTATATGGTACTATGAGTACACAGGATGAGTGAGTACAACAGCATGAGTATGAGTACAATGAGAAGTACCCACAGTGTTATTAGTACAAGTGTGGGTACAAGGCTAAACAGTTCACTGTGTGAGCCAAGGAATTACACTTATATATAGTGATATATGTAGTGTATAGCACACTTGTGTAATATGAGTACAACAGGATGAGTATTACATTTATTTCCTTGTTTGACGGCCATGAAAGTCTAAAAATGTGCATTTTTCTTGTGTTTCAATCAATTTCCTATTCTAAAATCCAGAGTGGATTAATTGGTAGAGGTATAATTAGGGTGGGGTGATGTTAGGGTGGAGTGATGTTTGGGTGGGATGATGTTAGGGTGGGCTGATGTTAGGGTGGGCTGATATAAGGGTGGGCTGGTGATAGAGGCCTGATATTAGGGTGGGCTGATGTCAGGGTGGGCTGATGTTAGGGTGGGCTGAGTAAGCGAGATAACTCTTTATCATGTGTAACTGCTCACCACGATGTAGGTGAAGATTGGTGTCAACATTTCAGACATTTCAGCATTTGACCAGCAAAATTCCAGCCGTTTTTCTTTTAAAACTACTCACAATAACGAAAGTCATCTAATGGTCACTCACTCCTGCTCAATTTACTTACTGCCACTGGTCATCATTAGAAACATTTTAACTCTCTTTAAGACTCCTAGTTTTCAATGCTGAAATAACTTGGATGGTCCGAATAGAACTTAATTTTGAAAGCTTGTAAAACATGTACAGCAAGATGTTCAGTCAATTACTTATTACAGCCATACCGATGACCCAATCAAATTAGTGCTTATATCTCTTTTCTTTCTAATTGTGATGTTTTCTTCATAATTGTCTTTTTCTCTTTCTAACTGGTTGTTTTTTTCATTCTAATTGTCTTTTTCTGTTTCTAACTTTTTTCTAATTTTTTTCTAATTGAATTTTTCTCCTTCTAATAGTCTTTTGTTTCCTTTCTAATTGTCTTGTCTTTTTTCTAATTGTCTTTGTTCTTTTCAATTGTCTTTATTCTTTCTAATTGTCTTTGTTCTTTCTATTGTCTTCTTTCCTTCCTAACTCTCTATGTTTATGTGAGCCAGAGATACCTTCTGTGCTCTTAACCAATTCAACTTAAAATCCACCCCACTATGATTCTATTTTTATTGAGTTTACGGCTCATATCCGAAAAACGATCTTAGCACTATCTACAAGCTTTACAACCTGTACCCATCTTAATCTAAATACCACGCCACTGTTCATTCTCCTCCGGACTTGCTCAAGTCTTCCCTCCGTCATCAATTCCTTCATGGCCCAATCTCGTATCAATCAACACCACCGTTTTAGCCTCAATAAAATCTGTTTGAACCCAAACATCCTATTTTTGAGTACATACTGATTTATTCCAACAAGAGTCTACAGGAGGCAGTCATGAATACAAACATTTTTGAATGTGTGTTAAAATACAAAGCCATACGTCTGTCAACACATCATTAAGAAGATCAGCAAGCCTGTCAACGAATTGGTGATAAAAACAGCTTGATGGAGTAGGGAAGCGGTGATTCCCCTTACTGGGTGTATTTTTTTTTATAAAGATGGATGATGGCGTTTGACTTCAACTTTTCAACGGTAAAGACTGAAGACAGACTAGCGGCCAGTGTGGCGGTGGTTGCTCCAGCCAATACAGAGAAGTATAGGAGATAGTGTTTGATTTGCCTGTACAACAGTCTATCAAACAAGAACATGTATATATATTTTCACAAATGAGCGAAAAAGATGTGATTGAAACAAAAAAGCCGAGGTGAAACAACACACCATGTTAATAATCCAATATTAACAAGTGTTAATGTTTGTTAAGCCGGCAAAAATTGGAAAAGTGGGGGGTTATTTTGCTCCGTCAGCACATCGCAGTGTGTATTTTAGTAACAATTAATGATGGCAAAATCGAACAAGCTTTACACAACAAACAAATAGGCCCTATTTGAAATTTAATGACAGAAATTGTGCACAAATGAGTCAAACAAAAATTTATAAAAACCTTAAGGAAAAGACATATATCTCAGTGTACAATTAATAATTATCCCATTGTTAAGGTTTGCTGGGTCAGTGTTTATTTCCTTTTGTGTAGCTATAGCTCTCATTTGGGGGGGGGGGGGGGGGGGGGGGGGGGGGGGGGGGGGGGGGGGGGGGGGGGGGGGGG
>JAIPMN010000720.1:58117-75636 GCA_020650975.1 Apostichopus californicus | reverse complement strand
ATAATCCTTACTAAGAATGATATTTTAAAATAATGAAACAGTCTTGTCTTCCGGGGAACTCTGATATTTGTGTGTGAGAATTTAATATACAAAAATCAAACAATGAGACAAAAAGAGTTAAACACTATTGCATCTTGTTCATGTTCTTTTTATTCTTCTTGATACATGGGCCTGCGTTCAAATTTCAAGAGGCGAGCAAATCATGTGACACAAGAGTTTACATTCCAGTTTCTGAATATTCATGTATAAAAATTATTTGCTATCCAAATGAAATTTGACATTTACACCATGTTTCAATTTATGCCTCAATAAATGTTGATTATTTTACTTGCATCATTACCCCCGCCCCCAGCATGACTTCCACCCCTCCCCCAATCATCAGGAATAAATCAATTTTACAGGTATGGCAAGGAATTTACAATTCTCCCACCCTAAAATTAGATCAAACACATAATGCTTTTGTCTGATTTTGTAACAATAATCTTTCTCTCAATAGGTTACATGTACATCTTAAATACAAAGAAAATATTTTCTTGGCAAACAGGAATTGTGTCTCATTTTTTAAAAGAGACTGTCTTCATTAGGATGAATAAAATCTGGTAAACGTCTCTTACCGCATAAATTTTAATAATCCCACCCCACTTCCCTGTTACACTGTTATTTCAAAATTGTGGTACAAGCTTCTGTGGTCTATATGTCAAATGTCTTAACATCAGATGTACAATTTGTGTGTATGACTGCAAAGACTCAATATGGAAAAAAATATTCATTTTGATATAAAACTTACAAAGCAATACTCTAATTTTCACAAACATCTTAGGCTAAGTAAGATAAGAATTGCAGGAAGTTTGAACACTACACTACAAAGTAAATACTAAATGGAAAAAAAAAAAGAATTAAGGTAATTATTATCTCATAGTCACTCACAACAACACTTCTCTCTTCAGAATGTTGACTCAGAGAAATGATTTAATATAAGTGCTTTGGTCCCTTAATTGACAAACTTCACGTTTCATGTTAAATGGTCATCAGTGTTGGCTGCAAATTTTAGCACACTAAAAATTGCAAGAAGTTTTTCAAAAGTACTTTTTTTCTTGACACTCTGGTGTTTTAGTTTAATTCACAGCTATTGAGGGATAATAAAATAAGATTATTAAATGTCTCATTGAAGATAAGTACAGAGACAAAGACAGTAAAATGCTTGTTAAAAATTTGAGGATGGGTGACCATTATCTGACTGTCTAGCATATTTGGGTGCAACACCGATGACCACTAAAATCACAGAATCATTTAGCGAAGGTATTAAGGCGTTCTTCAATTTCTTCTAAGCTCCTTGTAAGTGAACCCAGCATCACTTCATCCAACTCAAACCTCACTACATCATCTTCCTAAAAGGAAAGAAAGAACGGTGGAAGAAAATAAATAACCTTGTCTTTTACATGTTAATCTGATGTGGCAAATGTTCACAAAGCTGAAAGATTTCGAAAATGCTAACCTTAAAATGACAATTTTTGACCCCATAGTGCCAATACACTAAGACGGACCATCCATCATTAATACTATCCAATTCTTTGCAGCATTGACCCTCCCTTTTTCAAATTGTTTTGAAATATTTTTGGAAGAAAGTCTTGCACAGAATGACTCTGGGGCATGTTATCCTCATACAAATTTATTTCAGGAAGTAATTTATCTAACCACCATCACCCTGCTCTCCCCATACAACTTGAAAACAGACAAGTTGTACTAATCCCTTTTCTGAAAAAAAAAAAAAACACGATTTCTATTAGTCTGTATTTATTTAAGCAGCATGAAATAGATTAAAATTTACTCCTAGCCTAAATTACCTTCTGACATATATATTTTTAATATTTACAAATCTGTTACCTCTGTTACCTACCTTGCTTTGCGCCTGGTTCTTGTTGGCTAGTTGTAATTCTACTATTGCTGTTGGAGTATTTATCTGATCCACTTTCTTAGCCTGGGCTTTGATGTCTATTCTCCAGCTCAAATTTTTCAAGGTTTTTCCATATGTTGACTGCAGAGAAGAAAAGAGTGATAATAAGATAATGCAGTGCAAATTTTTAACGATTATCCAAAATGACTAAATTTTCAGACAACCAAAATCAGCTTGGAGGGAAGGGGGGGGGAGGGTCTATAACAAATAGTTATTAACTTCAGATTCAATTTTAACTAACTATCCCCAAATAGGTCAAATGATAACTTGGTATCACCCTCCATTACTTTGGAGATGAAATAGAAACCTACACATCTCTATCCTACCATGTACATATTGGTTGTTCTTCTTTGTTATTTTGCTACACTTTTTCGTACAATCAAACTTGCTTTTCCAGCAACCACAAACAAAGTGAAACCTGGTTGTCTGAAGGACAACTCAGAAAATATTCTTACAAATATTTGCCCTGAGAATCCATGCAACAATCTGTTATATAGTAGGATATATTAGAGAAAGATGAATAAGGTTGAATGAGACTAAAAACCAAGCCATAAAATTCTTTAAAAAAATTGCATATATTGTTGTTCTTCCTAGTAATATTGAAATCATTGTTGTATACCAAACAAGGAATTTCAAGTTTCTATCTGTTAATAAATGCTGATTTTCACACGTTCATATAGCAGAAAGCAATAGAGAAGGAAATACTTACTCTGGAGACCATCACATTATGTATTTTAGTTTTGTTATTCTTCCAAAATTTAGAAAATGCAGCAGCTTGTGGCTCACTAAGGCCACCTTTCTTTTTAGTCTGACTGGTTAGAAATGCTTCAAGTTGATTGAAGTCCATTCCTGCTGATGCAATATTCTGTGAAGAAAAAACAGAATGAAAGTTGCAAAAAGTTTGTGCATGTAAATATGAGAAGTTAGCAGGCCTGACGTTTCCATCCTATCAGGAGGTTCAACAGAGGCTGACCCAATAGGTTGTTACATACTTAAGTTCGTACTTGGCTGGTACAGTAGTATATATATCTATTGTAATACACATTTCCCAGTCAGGTTAAACTTGTCAAAAGTGTTACAGTAATACTGCTGTATAAAATGTAGTGTGCAACATATTTGTACAAATCAAAGAAATTGTGATGCTGTACATTTATTGCAATTTCATGACCGTTTTTACTTGATGTGAAGTGCAACACTGCAGTTCCGCACTTAAAAATGATAATCCAGTCAAATTTCTTAAAGTAAATTTAAATTTGTGATTGTATGATACTGCAGGCTACAAATTTTTTAATTTATGAATGCGATGGTCATAAAAGTTAATCCTTAGTTACCTTCAACAGATGACTGCATTTTGCGTAAACTGCTGTAAATTCTTCGGTGGAAAGATTTGGAAACAATTCCTCTTTCAGGAACTCATCGGTTATGTCAGTGCTTCCATAATATTCACGTTTTGCTATCCCATTCAGGAGTCCTACAGTACTATTGCCTTCGTCTGCCATAATAATGTGTTTAAGTTCGGCTTAAATAATCTGAGCGAAACTTGTTGTCCCCACTATAGCCTGAATTTCTTTATACACGATCACTATGCATATTAAAGGTTACTAGCCTGTTCCCTGCAATTAGTATTACTACTGTAGTATCAGCCTAGGCCAAGTACGTAATAGTGTATATGAATGCTGTGCGTGCGTACAATGCAACCCAACTAATATAATACAACTTAATTATCCAAGCAACACAGCAATCTATATTCTTTCTCAATCGTCAATGTAAAATTCGATGCTGTGGTCCTAACACGTTCAGTTGGTTGAATATAAATTTATCGTGAATAAATGTTCTGTCGGACAACAACTTTACTTCTGAGGGCAGTCACCAACCTCCAGGTCATAGGTTACAATCGTCGTAGTATTACGCAACATTTAAAAACACATGTGCCTCAATCTGCTACACAACTAAGATTGTCATCAAGACACTAACTGGAACCTCTACAAGTACAGTACTTTCAAACAGATTACCTAGTCCTATCTTCACCAGAAGTATACTATATTTTGAAAGTTGAATACAGGAGACAGCTGTCACATTTCCAGTATTAGCCACATATCTGAAATCACATCGGTTGATAAAGGTAAGGAATCATAGGCCAACTAGCATAGGTCATAACTGTTGTGTGCCACTACTGTTGTTTTCTGTATTACAGTTCACTCCACGTAATAATAAATAGTATAGTGTAGCAAGACAACGTATTTGACACATCTATGTCAGGCCTGTACATTTTGCAATGAAGTTACAATGTTAAGGGTAAACGTTAAGCATTCATTAATAGTTTCAATCAGGCTCTATAATCTTGAATACTTAGACTAGAACTAGGCATATAGCACATTAGCAATGTCTTTCATTACATGATGAGAGGGACCACCCTTCTACTGGAGGCCTATGCACTGGTTTTTGACACTCCTGTCAGAGTTCATGAAGCAGGTTATGAGGTATCAGACACAACACCCCGAGTGCATTTGGTTACTGCGACTGAAACATTATTCATTTGCACTAAATGCAGCTTTTTGCAATGTGTAACCAGTTTCTGACAATGTTACCCAAATCTATAAGAATAACAGTAAGTAGCAAAGTAGAAATATAAATATTACAATCTTACAAACTGTGACTTGCTACAATTTTTCACACAATGAAACTTATGAATGATTCCATTTGATTCGAAAACTAGATGATTTCAATATTTAAGTAACCTGATACCTGATGATCAAGTTATCCTCCTGAATAGTGATCTATCATAATTTCACTTTGATTTTTAAGGAATAATATCTATTCGTCGGAGAACTTAAAATCCTGCACTATGGAGGAAGAGGATGCAAGATTTTCCACTATAGGAAGCGATCCAAGATTTAAAGTGATGCGCAAACGGGAGAGGAAAGTGAAAATAGACAGACGGTTTGAAGCTATGTTCAAAGACAAAAAATTCAAAATTAAATCGACGATCGATAAACGTGGGCGTCCCGTACAGCAGAGGTCTGATGAAAGCTTGAAAAGATTTTATGACCTCTCAGATTCAGACTCTGGACTGAGTGATGATGAAGCAGAAGAGGACAAAATTAAAGGAAGTAAAACGATCGTCTCCCAAGAGAAAGATGATGGAGAGTCTGGAAAATTAATAAGTGAAATGGGGGAGGAGGACTTGTCAAAAAAGGGGAAATCACAAACTAAAACGAGAAGGCGGAGTGGACGAGAAGAACTGAAGTTATTGTTATTACAGAGGAAGAAGTTAGTTAATCAAAAGAAGGGTAAGAACCAAGGCATAATCAAACAACAAGAGAGGGAACAAAAAGAGGAAAAACAAGTGGAAGGTGTGGAGGACAATGGGCAAGATGATTCTGTCCACAAGGTCTCTGTGGGGAAAGGTATTTCTCATGTTCATCAGTTTTTGTATATTTTGCATGTAACTACCAATTTTACTCCATTGAATTCTGCAAATGATTGGGCAAGAATAACTTTGAAGCAGTCTCCTTAATTTTTGAAGTTGATTTGTTGATTAACTATATAGGCCTAGAAGTAAATACAAAGAGGCTAAGAGCTAATACCCAAGTACTGAAAAGGTTAAAGATGTCCTTGATTTGACTTGGACTTAAACAACTTATGCATGAACTTATTCAAACACGCATTTTAGTTTAAGTCAGTCTTTGCTTTCCTTTTCATCGCAATGCTAGTCCATGATCATAACATGTTTTGTTGAAAGTAAAGCAACCTTGTAGAAAGCTGAGTTTAAAAGAAGGAATTGTTGACTTTTGCTTTGCCAACGATGTGCGGATGTTGTGATGTATAGGTTATTAATAATTAATCATTTCAGGAAATTGAAATAGTGATATTGATTTGATCATAATCATGGGTTTGACCGATTCACATGCAGAGGCAGATAAATAAAAACTTTTCATTCATTAGTATTCTTCAGTTTCTTCGATTAATGATTTATTTAGAATTTATTTGATTACATATCTTTGGGGTATTACCTTCCAAACTGTATAGGTGTCAGTTTATCACAACCTTCAATATTATATCATACCTTTACAGGTGACCTTCTCAAGAACGCATCATCATCAGTATCATCCTCGTCCGATTCTTCTGATGAGGACGATTCTTCGGATGAAGCAGGGCCCTCCACGGATAGGCGAGTCGATTACAGTCGAGGGGAGGTCTTGATGGAGTCCTCCAGCTCAGACGAAAGTGATTCAGAGGGCAATGATGATGTTGACGTGGAGCATAGATGGGGAGAGTTGGACACAGGTACCAAGCGAACAGAGGAGGTCTCATCTCGCTTGGCTGTCTGCAACATGGATTGGGATAGGATTACAGCAAACGATATCCTAGTTCTCCTATCTTCCTTTAAACCTCCAGGCAGCATCATTAAATCAGTCAAGGTATATTCCTGCTATGTAGGATCTCATATGGTCATATATTAGTATCTGACATGTTTATAGCGAATGAATGAGGGTACTATATGGTGTTGATTATACATGTCCTCCGATGGTTCTACAATGGAGGGGTAAGGAAGGTTACTTAAAAGGTTTGCTTTCTGAAAAATCAAAACTCAGATTAGAATGAAAAATGTGGAACATTTCATGCCATTATTTGATCTGTTAATTGGATGCAAGCTTCATCCAAGTAAAAAAGAAATGTGGTTGCAATGTTTCTCAAATAGAGAACTGAGGATGACTGAAGCACGTACGAACTGCATTTACTGTTTTCACAACTTTCCAGGCTTTCTATGTTCTTTTCTGTGATTCCCTGGACATTCAAATTTACATATTTTTACTTAGAAATTTCTTTCTTCTGGTATTCTGCAGTGCTTTACCTATGTAGGTTCTAATCAGTCATGACTCTAGTCATACTTTTTCCAAATGGAAATAATTCAAATTTAATCTTACATACGATGACTTGAGCCATGACAATTACTGTCTATAACTCAATTTTAAAAACTTGAAAATGTGGATGCAATGTTTCTCACTTAGCACTAAGGAATGGCTGAAGTGTTCAAAACTGCATTTTCTGTTTTCACAACTTTCCAGGCTTTCTATGTTCTTTCTGTGGTTCCCCTAGACATTCAAAGAATTTTAATGGTCTACTATTTTTACATATTTTTGACTTAGAAATTTCTTTCTTCTGGTATTCTGCAGTGCTTTTACCTACGTAGGTTCTAATCAGTCATGACTCTAGTCATACTTTTTCCAAAAGGAAGGTTTCTAATGTCTTCTTATATACGATTACTTGAGCCATGACAATTACTGTCTATAACTCAATTTTAAAAATTAAACTGGTTCAGAACCTCTTCCAAAAGTTGAAAATTTAGAATTTTGTACCACCATGATATATGAATCTGATACCAATGATATTAAGATTTTACAAGAGGAACAGAGTCATTAGAGCATACTAATATAACAAGAGCTCTATTTTAATTTCCCAGATATACGTCTCCGATCTCGGTCTTGAGAGGATCAAAGATGAAGATATTCATGGCCCAAGAGAATTGGTCGAGAAAGATGAAAAATTTGAGAACCTTGGAGAACTGGCAGAGAAGAAATATTTCAGGGAGAAACTAAGGAAATACCAACTCCAAAGGTAACGAGAAGAGTCGACCAAGTCTAGGGTTACCATTTTTCTTTGAGATGAAAGTGGGACGGATCTGGGGGAGCGGTCTAATGGGAGGGGGTGTCCCCCTCACCTTTGCAAAAATTTTGATTTTGGGACCTACCTAGAAGCCAAATGGTGCAATATTTAAGGCTGATTTCACTAGTTTTGTTTGCCTAATCAGAAAATCATGCTATTTCTGGTTTGCACCACATTTACTCCATGCGGACTGGTGATAAAATTAATACCATGGTTGCACAACTACATCATCATGAAAAATATCCAAAAATGAACAGCACAACTCAAACTCAGTTCAGTCATGAATATTTGTCCCCTCCACTAATCTGCTTGAGGAGTCCCGGATTCTTCAACAGGTATGAGTGAAGAACATTGAACGTCCCACGTCAGTAACGATACTCAATTCTATTGCAACGACGCACGTGGATTCGTATTCCCGCACACTACAGGGTTACCATACCGAGTCGTCGTCTGCTACAGCAGCTAACGAGCTGTTTATGTACACATAACTTGGCGATTGCAAGTCTGATCCGAAAAACTTGTACTGCGTATATTCGTTTCCGGGAAAATCGGGACAATTTGTCTTACCGGCCGGGACGCTCACTTTTCCTTTCAAAAACGGGACAATCCCGATTAATCGGGACGGATGGTAACCCTAACCAAGTCTAAATATGAGATCACCGATCCACTCGTACTTCAGTTGTTTTTGTCTTTCTCTATTTATTAAACGTTTGTATTCTGTGTGAGAGATATGTTTTGCAATTGATAAATCTAAAACATAGAACCTCTTAACCTAACAACTAATGAGGGCTTCGGTTTCAGTTAATATTTTACTTTGAAAATATAAAGAAATATGTATAAACTAAAAAGAGTTAAATTTTTCAGATGCATACACCACTGTAACATCACCGATTTACAAAGGGACAGGTCACATACACGACTCTTAAACTAGGATATATTTTAAACGGACCAAGATTTTCTCTGTTGTTTGAGGGAGTTGCTTTTCACAAAAATCTCTGTTATATAGACCAGAGATAATGGTTGGGTTTTTTGCCCCTTTAAGCACATGTAGTGTACATCTAATCGTGATGTTGAGCTTGATTGAACTCGGAATTTGCTACACAAATAACAACAGTTTTGAAATCCTTCAATTTTGTAAGGAGGAAGGATCAACTCAAATTGAGGTAAATGTCAAAAAGTCTATGTTGGAAAGAAATATGCTGCTAGCTCTCTTCAGAAAATAAGTAATGGATGTTCTGTAATTATATCAGCTCTATGTTTCTGTTAGAGTTACGTTATTGTTGTATCCAGATATAAATCTTAACAAAGGAATATTTATTTTAATTTTGCTTTGTATCACCAGACTAAAGTACTTCTATGGGGTTGTGGAATGTGACAGTGTACAGACAGCCGGACACATTTATGAACAATGTGATGGATACGAATTTGAGAGCAGTGCTGTGAAACTTGATCTTAGGTAAATAAAGTTTTTTTTTTTTCAAAATGATTTTAAATCACATGTGATATCAATTTCTCTTCAATCCCTCATTTTACCTTTGGCAATCCTTTTCTACTGGGAATCAATAGTTGACAGCACAACCGATCAAACTCATTTCTGTTGTTTTTGTAGATTTGTTCCAGGTGACATGACCTTTGACCGTGAGCCTAAGGAGATCGCAGAAAGCGATTCTTTGGATTTGGACTTTTACAAACCGTCAGAGTTTGTCAACTCAGCTCTCCAGCAGTCAAAGGTCAACCTGACATGGGACGAAGATGATCCGGATAGAATCAAGAATACGAAAGGATCCTTTAACAAAGAGGAGCTAGAGAAGGCAGATTTCAAGGCTTACTTGGCTTCAAGCAGTGAGGAGGATGATAGCGAAGGTGGTAAGCTGAAGCTTACATGGCATTTCAGTAGATGTGGTTGCCATGGAGATTTGCTTTCTTGAATATAAACCTGAAATAGTTTTTCAAGATGCATTGGTTTGGATTTATGGTTTAGGCATCTTGCAGTGGTAAAAGTGTCTGCTCCACAGGTTGCCAGTTTCAAAACAGACTGGATCAATATTCTTTAACGTATTCAAACTTTCTGCAGTGCAGTAGTGATGGGCAGAATAATCAGTGGATGCAGTGCTTCTAAGTTTTAAAGTGAGACATAAGGGTTAGGCTACAGTCTTTCACTGCTTTCAATTATATAATGTAAGTTCATCCACCAAATGTTGTACCACAGTGATGTTTAAGTGTGTGTCGTCACCTCCCTCGGTATATGAGAAGGGGGTGAGTGTGAAACACTCTCATCTCTGTTGGATCAGGTGATTGTTTCAGAAGTAAGAATAGGTGTGAAAGTGACATGCCTCTTCAAAACGGTTAAACTTGAAGTAAGCTAGTATTCATCCTAAATCGTCACCTTTGGGTTTCGAAACGAAGTCTGTTGTGCCTTTGGGTTGTGCAGCGAAAGGTGAATGTGAAGAATCAATGTTTCACCATATCATGTGTCCCGTGACATTGAACCTATCAGTTGAAAATAAGTTGAAAAAGGTTGAAACCCGACCCATATCCAGTATATATGAAACCTCCTGATAGAGATATCTGTTTCCTTGCTTTATTAATCAGAGGACAATCAAGGTTCAGATGAAGAAGGAGATCTGCCTCATCTCACAGAGGAAGAGAGACTGGAGAAATACAAGTCTTTGGTGAAAGACCTTGAGAGGGAGAAAGAGGAAGAAGATGTGGATGCTGAGATGGAGATAACATGGGAACCAGGTCATAATTACAGTCAAATATGATAAAAATTAAAAATAGCATGTAGAATAATAATGCAATCAAAAGAGGATTTGTTTGTTAGCATATCATTATGTCACTCTTAGGTGATCTTTCTTGTTGATAATCTACTTTCACCCTCTGGATTTCTTAATTCTTGATATCTGTTTTTAGAAAGTTTGCATAGACTTTTTTGAAGTAAATGATAGACTGGCCCCATGTGAAATCACAGGTATAAAGCATTGTGGGAACTAAAGAAAATTTGTGATCGTCTACCTAGTGCACTGATAGCAGCAGTGTACTGGCAGATTTGCAAACAGTCCTTACTCAAAGAAAATATTGCTGGTCTTCCAAAACAGCTTTGAAGGAGACAACAGAAGACTTGGTAACTAAGAAACTGGAAGAAGAGGAAACTGATAACTCTCCATGGCAACAGTATCTCAACAAGAAAAAGGAGAAAAAGAAGGAGAAGAAGGAAACAGAACAGAGAGAGAAAGAGAAAAATATAAAGGTGACAATGCTTGTATATCAAGCCTTAAGTGTAGTGTGAATGAGATTGTGTGGACATTCAAGATAATCAAAATGAATTTCAGCAGACTTTAGAGTTGTTTGTGTTTGTGTAACAGTCGTACATTGCTATCTAGAATGTAGAAAGATATGGGTACAAAAACCCAAACAATAGTGTCATTATCGTTAATCGACTATGTGAAACCTTGCATATTATTTATTACACCATTGACCACCAAACGTTTACTTGAGCTCTGAGTCATAATACTTAAGAACCACATAGCTACTATTGACCTATGGAGCAACAAAACTATTACAAAAATAGTCCCTAACCAGTAAAACAGAAACTATGCAACAAGGTCTGATCGCAATAGGTAATTTTAATGCCATATTTGTATCAAGTTTAACCAAGGTATTCTAAAGGTGCTGCCTGTACTGTATTATCCATTTGTGAAGCCTATCAGAGTATTCACGTGGTTGTCTGTGACTGTTGGACATTTGCATTGCACAATTAACACTAACCTTCACTTAATATAATTAACAGGTTTGAAATGTTTTTAGTTTGTTATCATATAAATTGTAAATGCCTTTTGTGTATCTTCTGGATGCTGCATTTGAGTGACTGTGCCTGAGCATTGGTGATGGTTTACCTTATTGAAATGATTTTATATTGCTCATATGATGAAAGAATTAATACTTATCAAGCCCCTCCTGTTCCCCTCCCCCATCTCCCCCCCCCCCCACCCATTGTGAGACATTTGTATTGTCTTGCCTATACCTTTGAAGAGGAATAAAGGGTAGATCCTAATTTCCAATTATATCATTATAAACTGGTTGTTGCTCTCTGATATAATTTGTCTTTTGTCATGGATGATTTGTCTATAGAGGATGAAAACAATTAATCAGTACCTTACAAAATATTTGAATGCTTGATTTGTAGTTGACTCATGAAGCTATCATAGCAAAGGGGTTTCATTAGAGATTCATGTCCTCTTTTTATCAGCTTGGAGGAGGCTCCGACGGAGAAGATGCCTTTAGCGATGACGAACTACCAGAGGGAGTTGACCTGAATGATCCGTTCTTCTCGTCAGAAGAACCCAAAGGTTTGTAAAGCATGACAGGCTAATCAGTTTAGCTTGTTTGGCAAAATCAATAACAAGATGTGGACAGAAGAAGAAACATGGTGAACATAGCTTCAAATGATAACAGGGGTATTACCATATGTAGGAAGAGCTGATAGGATGAGAGTTATATGTTACATCAGTTCAACTATAGTTTGTCTGTCATCAGAAGAGATCCTTGCCAAGGAAAACAGAAAAGTAAATAGTAATCACATGGTGATAAGTACTACATGTATTTCTTGTCACAATGTGTATAACAGGATTTAAAGTTGCTTGGGTATTCAACATATCATTATGTAAACTGATTGTTTTTTGTTTTGTTTTTCCTTTGAAAATAATGAGGCAATATGCCATATTTTTAAGTGTTTGTCTATTACACTGTTTAGAGTTTCCAAGATTTTGACAAAACTGGATCATGGTATCATACGCTAAACATAAATATTTTGTTCTCTTTAGATGGAAAGAAAAACAGGAAAGGTTCAAAGAGGAGAGATGATGAAGATGAGGAAGAAGAAGATAAGTTAAAGAGAAAAGTAAGCATTTAAGAGGTTTTGATAATTTAATTTTTCAATTTACCTGTTTTCCCTTTAATATGTAAAGTGACATATAGTCAGAAGTTGTGACATCTACAAAATAGTATTAGTCATACTGTGAATACTGGCATCCACTTTGCCAGTAATATTTAATATTTTGATTGCCATTGTGACATTTTTGTTTTGTTTCTGTTTTTGTCAGGCTGAACTGGAATTATTGATGATGGATGATGAAGACAATAAACAACATTTCAATCTCAAGGACATCATGGAGAAAGAGAAACCTAAGAAGAAGAAGAAGAGGAAGAACAGGACGCAAGATGAAGACGATGATGATAAAGTAGAGGACACTTTTGAGGTTGACGTTAAGGACTCTAGATTCGATGCCATTTATTCTTCTCATCACTTTGCGATAGATCCATCCGATCCTCACTTTAAACGTACCAAATCGATGCAGGCGATCATGGAAGAAAAACAGACTAGGAGAGCGAGAGGGGAATCAAAAATTACTAAAACACATCAACTGAAAGACAAGGAAACCAAGTTGGACGAGAAAGTAGCATCGAAGAGTGAAGTGTCTGCTTTGATAAAGTCCATTAAGCGGAACACTAGTAATATGGCAGGGAAGGGCCAGCCAAGGAGCATAAAGAAATGAAAAAAATAAAAGAGTTGTTAGTGTATTGAACTCACATTATATCCTTGTTTCAGAAAGTAACAGGTTTATTGAGAGGATCAAACTTAAGATGCATTTTCCTGGAGTGTTAAAGACAGGGTCAAGAAAGAATGGAATCATTAGTACTCAGTAGCAGTGAATGACTTTGACAGAGTTGACAGGAATATTATTGTCATTAATGGGACTTTTGATGCCCTTTCTTCAGACTGAAACTTCAGACTGACCTGAGCCATAACAGAAACGTGTCAATACAGACATTCTAAGCACTGAGCATTTGTTTATTTCAAGCAGCACTTCAATTGGCAAATGTACCAACTATAGCTTTTCCCATTCAGGGAATAAGGAAAGTGCCTTTCATATTACTCATGGATACCAGTAGAACATTTCATAGCTTTCTGTAATTGTTTTTAATATTAAACCATAAATATAAATTGCTGTCTGTTGTGACTGAGTGTATTGAAGTTGTATTTGGCTGGAACTGTAATACACACACACATAGGTGGAATCTGAGATCTATTTGGCAACAACTGTTTTAATACTCTGTATGAAGCAAGTTATTAAACAGCAAATTCATCTAACCCAGAAAACCCCTAAAGTTAAACTCATGAAATTGCTGAAGTGTATGACATGCTAAGCTTCATAGCTTATGTTTGGTCAACTAAAGTTAAAGTTTTATGGTTTCAGTAGTCATTTGTTCAATGATCAAGCATGATACAAGATGCAACATCTCCTATATCACAATTCCAACTGGTCCGTTGTAGTTTCAGCTGTAGTGATACAAATTACATTTGCTATAAGCTTGTAGCATACTTATTAAAGAGAAACAAAGGATCTGTAGTGTCTTCTTTTCTATGATATCTCATACCATGAAGTAATCAACCATTTTAGATTGAAGGTATAGGAAGTTTCTGGTTAGTCTCACCTGCTCATTCGAATTGTACATTAGCATTAACGATCATGGTGCTACCTATTTAGTCAAACATGGCAGAAAATGTTACATATGTTAACTATGGTATGGAGTATGTAAGGATATATCTTAAATGCATCTTGGCCTTTATCAATTGTAAGTGGTGTAAATATGCCAGATTTTACTTACATGTTACTTTCCACTTATTGCAGAATCAATTTGAAACAAAATATCAATGAAAACCAAGAAAAGTGTTACTTGCATATGCAATAACCTGTCTTTCATCTTAATTGTTGTTGTTTTGTAGTATGACATTTAAAATTCTATTAAAATGAAGGATGTTTACAAAGTCGTCTTCAGTACGCACAGAGGAAAGAATATCGACAGAAAGTGTGTCTGTATAATTTCTGTTTATTATGATGCCACCATGGCCCTCTCAACACACATCATGATTGATTGTTACAGTGCTTTATAACATAGTAAACTGCACATAGCTCTGCTATTCATGTTCATATGCCCTAGTATCACGCCTCCTCTGAACATGGTCCCAATTACGTTTCGTCCTGATCGCAAAATCGTAAAACTAACTTAGTCACATCAAGGAGGGAAACCGGCAGGTCTGTAGTTGTCTTTTCGGTGAGGAAACATTGCCCACATCTTAAACCTCTCCCCCATCTGAGATGGATCCACCAGCATTCTGAAACCACTCACTAAATCTGTCTGTTGCTTATGGTCGGCCTGACGCAAAAGCATCTGAAAGAGTAAAATGGTAACAGACACGAGAGGGAGAGAAAGAAAGATAAAACTTAAATAAATGGCTATGGGGTGGTGCTTTGTCTTTGACACAGAAGTAGTATCTTCTTTACTCTTTGTATTAAATTGCATGATTTACTGTACAGAAGAACCAGTCTGCAAGACTTTGCAAAGGGTTCGATACGAACCATAAATCTTTCATAGAGGAGTATTTACCACAATCTACACACTTTGTTCAAGACAATTTAATGTAACTTACGAAGCATGAAAGTTAAATTATGAACCGCCCAAACATCCTCAGGCATTAAATTTGTGACATGACTTCCGTCTGTTTTTGATCTATATTTGAATGGTTATTACATAATTATTACATTAATCAAGAGACAACGAATAGGCATATCAATGTCATTAGTGAAGACATAAATAGTTGTATTTCTGTTTGTCTCCCTAATAATACTTTGAACCCTCAGTTTTGCTACCTTCAAATCTATGCTGCATACAACCAGTCATTCAGACAGTTGAATTTACATTAACAACTCTCCATTGTTAGGATAAAGGCATTTGTTTCATAGATTACAATATAACAATGCCAAACCAGTTTCTAATGGAGTTCTTCCTAATCAAAGATGCAACTCCCAATGTTTGCTGTGTAATATTTCTCGGGAACCATTCAAAGTTCCACATGTAGACTTATTGAAGAAAAATTAGCCCCTCTACATATCACATACAAAACTTCCATCCACAGCAAAACTTACTGCTAATCTTGTTTGGATTCCCATTATTTGAAGAAACTGTCCTTGAGGAACTGGTCCAAAGGAAGAGACTAAAGATAAAAGAAGAATTGGATGAGTAATGAGTTCATAGTGTAAATCAAACATTAATTATTCTCAATGCAGTAACATTTAGAACTAGTTATGATGCAGTGATACTGAGGGCGCAGTGATACTGAGGGCACTTTCATTGGCTAACCGTTAGTATAACAGTCACAGCAAATGTGCTGTACAAGATGAAGAAATGGTATCATTCTCAAGGAAAAGAAACAAAAAATATATGCAGGCAATTTACATGTACATTGATCCGTTAGACATGTGTCTCTAAATGAGCAGCCCTCAGAAATGTGTCACCGCCTTGTTGCAATTAACTGAAGACACAAACATTTACAAATGCACATACACACCCTGCTAAACAAGAAATACCATATATTTCCAATGGTTTGACGTAGAGCGAATAATATGTGGGCAGTTGATAGATATCTGGCCATGTCTGTTTTGGGCAATTTGAAAGTAAGGCCAGTCCTACATTCTCAAAGGCAAGTGTAGCCACTTAGTCTTCTACAGTTGCATCTCAGCTACACACTATCCATCTATATAAAGCCTCACCTAAACTTCCTGCCGTCTGTTGAAGGTAGCTAAAATCAACATCTGCAGTGACGTCAGCAGTCCCTGGCTCTTTCAAAACATCGTGTAGTTTATGCTCTTTGAATGCCTGAGGAAGAAACAAGGTCATGAACACATTATTGCTTATTACACAACTAAAAAATAGCTTTTTTAATAGCTTTTCAATGGAGAATTTTCTAAACATCTAGATGACCTTTGCACAGCACATTTATAGTAAACATTGTTGAACAATCGACATTGATGTTTTATTAGTTTAAATTTGCAATAAACAGTAGACAAATGAAAGTTTATCTTAATTCAAGGATAAAAAAAATATCCCCACAAAAATTCCTGTGAGTGATGAATATGTAAATGTATCTATATGTGAGTGTGTGCATGAGCTAATGTAACAATGTCAACAGATAGAATTCATGTTCTATTTAAAAATCAGCTGTTACACAGACTAAGAAGCAGCTATTGAGAACATTGAGCCTTATGCTTGCATTGTACAAATGAAGGATACCTCAGAGGTACTCACCTCACCTACCCTATCCACCTAAAAAGCAAAAATAGCAAAAATAGAGTGCAGACATGATGTGAGCTGCTAAAACAAGCAAACAATCTTTACCCTTAACGTGTCTTCTTTCTCGCCACTGTGTCCGTAGTCGACGACTAACGACATACCTCCATCGGTGTTAATGCGATCTGCTAATTCCTGGACCACTACTCCTGACTGAGGGCTCACTTCCAGATGATCTCTCTTCTCATCTTCCTGCAGTATGCAATGCATAATTTACATCAATAAATTACCAGATATGAAAGATAGCTGTAATGCAAAAGTTCTCAAACTTTTTTGAAAAATGAAAGAATCTAACAGGTTAGTCCACTTCTTGGGTCATTTTTGACACAGTGACTGCAGTAATGAGTCCAGTCAGAGAACTAACAGGAAATAATGCGACTCGGCCATGAAATTGAGTGACTTTTCATCTGTGGCTATGTCCGGTGATTAGAAATATTTCTAAGACATAGACTTTGGCCCCAAATTAGAAACATAGGGGGCTGAATGCAGCCACTCACCTGGTACAATCAAAAGGGGGGGGGAGACTATTCATCTTCCAATTCATTAATCCCAGTACAAGGGCGGCGGAAGCACTTTTAATCTGGGGGGGCACCAACGTCAAAGGGCACTTTGCAGAAATTCGATTGGACTGATGCAGCCTGATATTTAGTACCCTTTAAAACTCTTATTGTATTATCTTATTTGCGTATACACATCACTCCATCAACGC
>JAIPMN010000720.1:17863-51608 GCA_020650975.1 Apostichopus californicus | reverse complement strand
CAACCCCCCCCCCCCCCCACACACACACACATACGCCACTACCACCACCACCTCCACCAGATTCAACAATCTTTCGCCGTCCTGGTGTGAAGTGGTATTGAGGGTAATCCCCTGTTGATTTCCTTCTTCTTTGTTGTGAGTTTGAATTGCTGCCGGATGCGGTTGCACTTTTTTTAAAGGTGTTGAACAATAAAGTTGCAAATTTATTTAGAACCTGAGATAGTGGTTAGATTCTGGGGAGTTTCCCAGAAGGGTCAGTTTTACACATCAACGAACAGCTCCGACATTCAATATCAACACTGTCCACATTCTGCTTCGAAAATATTTCAAAATTAAAGTAACTGAAATAGAAAGTCAAAGGTCTCAAATTCTAGTGGCACAACAGTATGACATCACAGATGTAAAAGATGATACCCCCAAATATGGCTTTCAAAACTGTGATATCACCGAAATGGAGGAAGGTTGTACTTATAGCTGTTTGTTAATCACTGATCTCTATCATATAAGCTGAAAATGATACGGTAGTTGGGTTTGTAAATTTCTTTCATAATTTGCCAATAATTTGTCAATAAATTGTCAATGCATTAGCCAATCGGGTTGTGCCATCCACCGAGTGAAGGTAATGTCGGGTATCCACACAAACTTTTACTGTACGTATGGTAACATTTCTGGTCTAATTGAAAATAACGCAAACATGGATTTTCGGTTTTTTATAATTTAATTCCTTGTCAGACGTCGGTGCCACTTGACCGTTACGTCTGTACACATATATTTCGATGATGGGAGAGTTGAACTTTCTGACATGTGAAAGTTGAGATCTGCCATAGTACACTGATCAAAGTCTGCAGTAGAAGTAAAGTCGTTGCTGACTTGTAAGTTAGCTTGAATTTAATACTGATCGGATAACAAAATAATTGTTTAAATAACCACAAGAATATTAAAGGTTACTAACAAGGTGCACTTCCGGAAAGTGTCGATGAGATATTAAGCTATATCCTATGTTAAATTAAAGATGCACTAATTACGGTTTAAGATTCAGTTTTGGTTCCGATATCCGTGGTTAATGCAGGCGCGGATCCAGGGGGGTCCAGGGGGTCCGGACCCCCCCCTGCTCTTGGCCAAAAAAAAAGAAAAGAGAAACAAAAAAAGAGAAAAAAAGAGAGGGAGGAAAAAATAATTAAATTAAACGCCAATTTTAAACATTTAGGACGTCAGAAGGGCGGTTATCCTTACAAGTCAGCCAGGTGTGTCTTTTCCGTCAAATGAACTATAGTGTGCACGCGTGCTACACGTGCCAAAATTGCCTAAAAATCTCAATTTTCAGACCGAAAAGTTTCAAAATTGAGGTGGTGTTCGAATTTTTTTGGGCGGTGAGGTGGCAGAGCGGTTTGCTGCATAGGATGCGCCAACGAATTCTTCATGAGACTGAGTAGTTTCAAAACTGAGTAGTTTTTTTCTCATCAATTGAAAAATTGCAGACATGAGATCCATATTTTCAGGCTAGGTGCATGCAGCCTAGAATACTCGGGAAGTGCCGTTTCCGGCCATCTGGGGGGTTTGTAAAGCCAAAAATTTTCTGGTACGCTCCGCGCCAACCGATGGTGGCGCTCCGCTTAGATAGTCTTATGTTCAGGGGCGGCTGGACCAGTCAGACCCCCCCCCCCGGTCAAAAATCCTGCATCCGCCCCTGTAATGGTTTATCCCTTTTTTTTTCCTACAGTTTTACCGGAAATAGTTTGAATGTAGACTTCTGTTACAGAGGCAAAGTATGAAACTTAAGTCCTACCACGGCAAATGGGACACTATGTTTAGTTCAGAAGAAAATATGATCAAGAAAATACAGCTGTTAAACGTTTTGATCACTACAGATCCATGTAAACTTCTCTTCATGAAACCAGAGCGCGTGAAACATAGAAAGGCGGAAAACTAACTGAGGGCGCACTCACAAAGTCTGCAAAGTGTATTTGTATGAAATGTACCGTGATTATTTTCAACTATGAAGGTGCCATACAAATGGCAACTCCCGCATGCTATAACTGTAACTAGTGTTACCGGCGATTTTTTTCTTAGTATCAATATATATACATTGGTCTGTTTATTTATAAAGACGGTACCCTGCAGTTAAAAAAGAGTAATATAATATTCATAAATTTCAATATATTGACGTTTCAGGAGGGAAATCGGCGTGGCACGGACTAGAGTGTATACTGACTGCCACGCAGCTATTTAAGAAATTGATGTTAAAAAAGTATTGGTCGGGTCACCCAACACCCATCACCACCACTCTCCCCCACTCTACCCCCCCCCCACACACACACACGTCAACACTTGCACCATTAGTGGAGAGGCTATAGCAGGGGTGGCGGGGGGGCTGGAGGACGAATAACTTAGATTAAGTCTGAAACAAGAATATAATGCTTAAACCCTCATACACCAATAAAAATGTGAAAGGAGCTATATTTGGTCTTATTGTTGGTTGCACTATAAATGAATCTGTAGACCATGTGCTAACTTTTAAGTTTAGTTTAGTTTAGTAGAAAAAAGGATCAGGAGGGACACTTAAGTCCCCATCAAGGACCCTATAGAGAGAGGAAAAAAACTGAAGACACAAACACTCAGACCCGATTACAATGCTTAAAGTGCTTGTCCAAAGCATTCTTAAACCCATTGACACTACTTGCAAGTACAACTTTCTCCGGCAAACCATTCCACTCATTCACAACCCTATTAGAAAAAAGTTATGCCGAATATTAATCCTACTATGCGACTTTTGGAGTTTAAGACAATGACCTCTAGTACAACTACTGTTAGCAAACAAGAAAAAGTCGGTAAAGGATAAATTGTCGAAACCATACACAATCTTGAAAACCTGGATCAAGTCCCCACGTAACCTCCAGTGTGGTGAGATTCAACAGTTGTAACCGCCTATAATAAGGAACCCTCTTTAAGGAACTAATCATCCTAGTAGCCCTCCTCTGGACCTTTTCAAGTACTTCCTTATCCTTAGCAAAGTAAGGGTTCCAAGCCTGCACAGCATACTCCAGATGGGGCCCAACCAACTGCTTATAAAGCCTAACTACGATGTCCTCTTTCAGAAAACTGAAGTTCCTCTTGATCATACCTAACACCCTATTACCTCTTTTAGCAGCTTCAAGACAATGTTTAGAAGATTGCAGAGATGCGTCAATGTAGATACTTTTAAGTAGGATACTATATGTGCCTATTTTGTGTAGGTGTCTATTTGAATCAGCCGTGAACCGTTACCAGTGTTTTCAGTAAAGTGTTTTCAGTAAAGTGTTGCACTTGTAATAATTTTAACAAATGAGCGATTCTGGCGATATACCGCCCTTGAACCGTGACAGTCAGCTACTTTCCCTTCCTTCAAATTAGCCTGCGCTACATGATTAAAATGTTATGACACTAAACAAGTAAACATACTTGTAGTCATAACATTTATGAGATGCAAAGTTAGCTTATAAACACAGTTGATTTAATTTGATGATTCAAACAATTTATCTTTTCTCTCGGCAGCAATACCTAGACGACGTGAGTCAGAGTAAATCAGGGGAAAGGTTATGTAGTGCATGTAAACGAACGCGAGAATTACATATACGTAACAATTCCAGGTAATCCGTTATCCAGAGAGAATTGGGACGATTCCATTTTCAGTGGTAGGGGAAATAAAATATGTACAGTAGTTACATTGACATGTATCGTATGTTTATTTAACTCTTTTTAATATTTGCTTTCATTATTTCCTTCTGCATATTTTTAGTTAGATTTTAGTTATCTGATATAAGAGAATTCTAATTAACTATTTATGTATGTAACTCTCTGTGAGAATAATGGGCGGTGCTGAAATACGTCATTTTATCGCATCTCAGCTGCTGTATACTAACAGCCGCAGCCAATTGTGTGTGCATGGAGAGTGTCACGTTTACTCCGTCAATATAGTGCAGTGGTGAAGAACAGTCAGAATCAAAACAACCACACACCATCCATCGTACTTTACAATCTGTGTTTTGACAAATGTTCCTTGGCCATCAAGGATAACCGGAACGAAAGCCAAGAGTTAATTGATCGAACCAGGGAGTTTTCTGATCAAACTCTCTTCGATTTTCAGCAGAGTCAAGTCCCTTTCAACTGATCTGCAAGATCCGATACTTTTACGGTATGTAATTTTATCCAAATTCTGGGTTATATCATACTGTTTACTATAGGATGCAGGTCTGATCTCATTTACAATGGACTGTTCATCATTTTATTACAGTATGTTGTTATAGACCTAACACTTAACAGTGTGACCGGATTATTAGATTTAGGCCTAGTCGTACTCGTAGTACGGCAATTCGAAATTCCCATGCACCAGTGACAGCAGGTTACTTAAATTTGCCACATGAGATACTAAACCCCAAACTTTGAGTAAATCGTACTACGTAGTTTTACGGGAGAAGTTAGCCAATGTACATTACTGGATTCTGTGAACTTGTTAGTATGTAAGTCATTTACTGGATAGTAACACTTTTGACAGCAACAAATAAAAAATACCAGATTTGACTGCTTAAACAACTGTCACAGTAAGTTATTTTGTGACTGAGACTTAATATACCTATCTACCTGTTTTGTAGCAAAGTGCAAACCTCCATTTAATACTTGTGCCAGTCTTTATGTCATAGCCAAAACCTTTGGTAAAACATTAAATATTTCAGTGTGGTTCTGAAATAAGGCTTGAACCTTACAATTCTAAACACCAGGTCTTAAATATATAACTTATACTTGGTTATGCCCCCTTAAGTCTTATGCTCAAATGCAAAACTGATTTGAATTATATATCTTTTAATTTTTATTTCATAATGTTGAAAAGATAGATGTTCTTCATATAGAAAAAAGAAGGAAGAGACTTTTGTCCTCACAGTTAATATGTTGTAAATATAATTTTCATTATTGAATATTCTTGTCAGATATTAAATGCACAATGCCTTTCTTGCATTTCATATATTTTTGTGAATGAACATTAAGTTAAATCATACTGAAGACCTTAAATACACTGTAGTGTTTATTTCTCAATTAAAAATTTAAATAAAACTTTGATCATTAATTTTTAGTACAACCATGTTTTGTCAACTATATAAAAATTGTTCTCTCCAAAAGAAAATCAATGTAATCAAAACTGTATTTCTTATACAACTTTCTATACAAGTTTTGATTAAATTAAAGCTATTACTATGCATGGAAAAATTACATCATTACGGCTAACTAAGAGTCTAAGAAATCTCCCTTTTCTTCAAATTGAGCTTTAATTGCCTTTGAATCGCACGTGTCAATCACTTGCCTCCCGAGGTCTCTGATTATGTAATCAGACTAGTCTCATACACCTTGGGAGATGTATGCTTACAGACGAAATGTAAATTTGAAGAAGCGGAGTCAACTCAGTGTATGGTTTGCTATCAGTTATCACTAGCTAACAGAATTAAAATGTTTCCCACATTGGAGGACATTTAGTTGACAAGGCCATTGAAGTGGCTAGCAAAGTCAGAGAATTAATCATTCTTAGAGTCTGTATATAGACATTTTAACCTCCAAAGCGCACTTAGAGAGTTCTTTGGTTTGTTTTAACCAAATGGCCTACAAAGTTTCACCTTTGCTACAAGAAAGGATCAATTGGGTGAGAGGTCCTGTTTTATAACTTGATCCCCATTTTGGTTTGTCTGAGTGATATTAATGCATGTTTGATCCCATTAAGATGATTTCACTTTTCAAGTTTTAATGAAACAAGAAACAGTGATATTGATTTAGAATAATAAATAACGTAAATAAAATTCTTACTGCAGATGAGATGGGGAAGCAGCATGCAGCATCTTAAGATCTGGCATGTCAGATGAAATGTTTTACAGCCATTTTTGTTTTAAGGGGGGAGGAGATGTGAAGGGGGGGGGGGTGGGACGTGAAGGGGAAATGAAAATGTAGTCATCCAAAAGTTTGTGGTAATGTTTACCAATGTTGATGTTAAGTTAACACTGGCATCAATTTGACTGACACTGTTTTGACTGTTTCAAAGTGAATGTGAGACGGGATGCAAAAATAAAATTGTGAGAAGTGAATAAGTAGGCAGTGCAAGTCATTCCTAAGACTTTTACTTTATATCCTACACTGCAGGATGGAATTAATATAGCGTCACCTTATAAAAGGTTGTGTACAGCAGAATTTGTCAAATTATCAGATGTGCCTTTATTCATATCAAAAAATAAAAACCGTACAGTACCTTACAATTCCTTACAACGCTGAATTGTGTTTGTCAATTGAACACACGCACACACACACACACTTACAACAAAAAAAACCTTGGTGTATTGTTCCCTTTCATTCAATATAAATTATAAAGTAACCATTGACCACCCTTTTGCCTTAAATTGTTTAACCCCCACATGAGGAATTGTTTACCCTTTTTTGAAAACGGCACACGTTGCGATTCACGATTGGCTGACAGTAACTCAAAGAGTTTCATATTTATTACTATATATTTAAAATCGAAAGAGGAAAGGGTTGGCTTGTTTACACCTCCAGTTAATCATTCACAAAAGCAAGCAGTCAAGGTGAACAAGTTTATTATTTTCTTTCATATTTCTCTGTGTACTTTGAATCCCTCTTACCTGGTAAGAACTGATGAATAGAGCTGGTGTTAACAAACACCTCATTGACAAGGTCAATAGAATACAAGAGAAGAGTGTTATCAGCGACTCTTATGCATGACTGGGTTTTAAGAAGGGGGAAAAGCCCGCTCCCAACAATTGTATAACCAAGTAGGCTACCATTATCTGTAGTATTTGCCATTGTTGTGTGGGTTTTATTTTGGTTTTTTTGTGGTATAGCTGGTATAATTATACCGAAACTGATTTAACCAAGAATTGAAAAGGCAAGAATTTTTCACAATTTCATAGAAGTTTTGTATATTATATGACAAAGGACCAACGTTTGTATTTTAGGGGCAGGGGTATAAGTTTTCCCTTCTGTACCAGTTTGGGGCATTGTGGTCAAGTGGTTAAGGTTGTGGACTTGTGATTTAAGGGTTGCAGGATCAAGTCCTGGTAAGATTATTACGCTGTGTCCTTGGGCAAGGCGCTTTATCTCCATTGCCACCCTTCACCCAGGTGTACAAAGAATGGGGACTTGTGAGGTAACTTGTAAATATAGTTGTGTGCACCTGTTTATGGCTGCACCCTATGGGAAGTTTCCCCAGGAGAGGTTGATTGAATTGTGCACGCTTTGGTGTTACCAATGACCAGGGTGAAGTTGTGAAGTCGTGTTAGAGTGCCTCGGCCTTGAACAAGAATGTAAAACCTGTAACTTCAACTTTGTACAATTGGAGTTATGATTCATTTTCTCGAAAAATCAGGCTTTGGATTTACTGTGGGGTTCAGACAGTGACAGAGTTAAAATCATGTAGTCATTCTTACAGCTTCTAATTTGCAGAATTCAGATTACATTTCTCCATCTTAAAAATTTCAAACTCTGAATTTACAATAGTTCTAAAACTGATAATCCGGATGAAAATAGAAGGTGGTTTGGTATCTTATCTCATGATAACTTACTATAGCTTCTTCCAGTTCGGGGTCAAATTATAGGTCAGCTTTATTTATCCCTCATTGTTGGATGTGGTAGTCTTCATTTCATTTCCCCACTTACCTGTCCCCTCACACCCATAGCCCTGTTACTCTAGCACATGTGTGTATTAATTGTCATTTTGTCATATGTACAATTCAGTGGAAATTTTGCTGTCAATTTCAGAAAATTTTCAATTAAATCAAGTGTCACACAAGTTGAAATGCTTATTAAGTAGCATGGCCAATCTTATCATACGATGTTATTTTACATTCTTGAATTTAGGAATGAAGAATGTTCATCCACAAAGAAAAGGATTATTTCAAGTACTTCTTTTCAGTTTTGTTCATTTGTATCATTTCATCAAGGACGCTATATAAATAGGAAAATAGTACTAAACTATGTCTCTTCCTTTCACCAGTATACTGTACTTTACACTTAGTGACTACATACTCTTGTCCACTGCTAATATGTTGGGAATTTGGTGCCAAATGTTGACTGTTTCAGTGATGTGCACAGCACATAGTGACATCAGGAACATTTCAAGGATAATGTCTTTTTTTTTTTTTTTTTCGTCTTGATGCTGCAGGATAAGAATTAACATCACAGTGAAAAGTTGAAAATGATATTAGTGAGAAAGAAGTGATAGGGAGTCTGATTGCAAGCATTTTTGTGAAGTGTGAAGTCTGTTCCTGACCAGTTTAATGTTCCTGCCCACGCTCCTGGGGCCTATTAACCTAACCAGAAAATCTTTGGAATGTTTTGTGTGTTAGTAAGCATTCATTGAAGATAAAGAAACAGCTGAAGCTGTGGAGGAAGTCAGGAGGAAGAGGCAGGGATGTTTTTTCAGACATATTTTTTATCTCACAGGCTTTGATGTCAGATTTCATAAATGGATGGAGTGTCATTCAGTTCAAAGGTGTTACCCTAGAGGTTCCAGCTGTCAAAATAAATTTGGCAGAGAGGACCATTTCAATAATTAAAAACAATCTTGTTGGCATCAACATTTAGATCACTTTGTTATGTGAACTTGTGAGCAATGGCACACATTCTGTGGAGGTTTTTATGACCTCATGCTTGTTCACCTATGGTGTTTCCAAGAATGGTCCATCAAATTCTAAGAAATGGCGCATTTTCTCAGGGTTTGAAGTCTTGAAAGATTTTGTTTCAGCGACAAATTGAAATATGAAAGCACGTAGGCAATTAAGAGAATTTTAGCTTCTAATACTTTCATCCAAACAATTGTCTCTAAAAATCTAAAACATGCTGCAAAAGCCATTTCATTATTTTGAGTTTCATCAAAGATTTTATGTTTGTAAAAAACAAAAATTGCAATTTATGTTAAACTGGAATGCCATATGATATTATATCTTCTGCTTGGGTCAATCTATGTAAAATATATGCATTGTTGAGCTTATTAAGATTATTATCATGTAACCAGTTTTTGGGATTAGTTAATCTAGACAATGATGTGTCTCAGAATATCATTGGAATAACATGATGTCAAAGAGATGTTAAAGGTATTAACATATAGATAGTTGACCAGTAGTATTATTGGTCTTTCTAGCATATGTGGGTGCTAGTACTGTAGCTGACCAACCCTGTTGTTTGCCTCAAAAAGTTCTGAAAAACGTTGTCCAACTCTTTCTGCTTAATTTAAATTCCAATTTACGTCATACTTGACTGGAATCAAGAGGCAAAAGGATGTGATAGAATAATGGTTTTGTACAATTTCCTGTAAACTGCTTTGTCATTTAATAAATAACCTTGACAAGGGAAGTCTTTTCTTGAAAGAAGGAACCAAATTAGCCACATTTTTTGTGGTAAAAGAGTGGATCCATCAATATAAAGGTAGCACTGTTTGAGTGAATATAAAAGGAACTAAACTCAATTCATATACATGTCAAGATTCACCGTAATTCCTGGTTTCGTTCTCTAAAGAAAAGGTAATATTTTCCATTATGAATGGAGATTTGACAGTGTCCTGCTTTGATATCCGACCTGACATACATTACAACAGTAACTTTGAAACTGTCCTGTTTCTGTTTTGTTTTATAAAAAAGGAAAAAAAGTAAATCATTATATTGATGTTCACATTTATTCAATAGTCCTTTTATGAAACGTATTTTACAAAGTTTTTGACCATAAACCAGGTTTTGAAGAAAAGTTTCTGAAATAAAAAACAGAATATAGTGTTAAATATTATCAAAATGAAATATCAAGATGTTAGTGGGGTAAGTGAAAGCCTGGTCATTGAAGTAACTTCAAAATCTGTGGTTAATTTGTTAATTTGAAAATCAACCATTGAAGCTATTCATACTGATAGTTGTTTTTGTCACTTTTATTTGTTAAAAATTCATAAAATTACCTCTCTTAGTCACTCAATGTTGCCACTCTACAGCAGTTTACTAAGTATAAGGTAATAAGTATTTATGTAAAAAAGTAGTAACGTCATCATGAGCTAGCCAATTTTGATCTGTAACAAATCCATTCAACCTTTGTGCTATATTCTTGACTCTTCCTTCCTGTTTCTATGGTTACTACTTCCTGTCAGAAGATTAAACATCTATGTTATCCTTATAGGATATATTCCTGGGATATATTTCCCTCATCAGTTGTTTCAGCGTGACATATTAACAATCTGGTCTCTGTTTCCATATTATATACACACTCAAGGAGAGTGGAATATATCCTAACTTTTATTCTGATAGTATCGCAATCAACTTATCAACAAGACTGCTATATTATTATTGTTTTGCTTCGACTCTTGAATCGTTGAAAGATAATGGAAGTGAATCATTTTATACTTCATCGTAAAGCCTATTGATAAAATCGCAATCTGAGCTGATCATAAAGGACAACCGCGACAAACTGTTATCTTTGCAGTCAGTTGTTTTTGTTCGAAATCGGTAAGATAAAAAAAAAGGCTGGTGTCTTATAGTCAGTGTTAAATTGCATTAAAGTGTCTGACGCTGTTTTCTGTCAAAAAATTGACATTTTTATTTTTAACAAAATGCGTGCGACATTGTTTGAAACTGTTGTGTTTTCATCTAATTGTTCTGTATTTATGGCTCATCAACTACTCTCTCTGTTCATTGTTGTCTTCTTTTCAGATACTTTGTGATTTGCTTGTGATGGCATCAGCTCAGGTGCTTACTCGTCAGAAGTATTCACCGATTGAAGAAGTTTCTATAAAACATCTCCCACAAATCAAGAGTCCTCTCTCGCAAGTCATTTTTCCCGATTGTCCGTCTCCTCTCAGCATGACGCGACCAGAGATTCAGAGACTGGGGAGCAGTACTTCATCCTCTAAGTCAGCTAAATGTAAGTCAATTTATAAATTGCGTAATTCAAATTAATTTATGTCGCCTAAACTTACTGATGAGTTTTCGTTGTCTCCGAAGACAGTACTCAGCTTATAAGCAGTGCTCAGTCGATTTGCATACATCTGATTTGGTTGCAATCTCTTGATAAATCAGTAAGTTTTTTAATCTTGAGCTGTGGCATCTTGTATGTTATTAACTTGAATGCTATTAAACAGAGATGGTTTAGAAAACTGCATAATGATTAATTGCTCCACAGCATTTAACTGTGTATTTTGTGCGTTACAGTGTGTACATCATAAGTACGTCTGATAACTCTGATTAATTAACTTTTAATGATTGGGGGGGGGGGTAAGCACTTAACTGATAAGGACTGAGATACATAGAGTTCTATAAGTCTATTTAAGTTCGATTCAAGATAGTACTGTTTGGGGAATAATCTGAGTTTACTTCAATTAAACCCGTGCGATTGAATCTTGTTCAAAGTTCACTCTTAAATGATGCGACATTATACAATCAGGGTTAGCAGTCTTTTATGGCAGTCATTAACTTTTCCAGTGGATTACTGTTCAAATAAAGTCTTATCAGTGATAAATTGACTAAATGGTGTGGCACGATAAGGTAAGGACTGCGTAGCTGCAGTGTGTCATGCACCACTAGTTCAGTACACTGTATGTATACACTCGTCCCAGCTGAATGTAAACCGTGTCGCAGAGGTGTGAAGAATCAAAAAAGTGATGATAGCTTTTAGTGAGCCTTTACTTTAAGTTTTCAGGGTTTGACATCCCATCATTGTGAATAATATATGCTTTTCATATCCAACGATGTTTACTGAAGGCAGAGCAAACGTAGACTGTATTGAAGTCAGAGTTTGTTAATCAAACACACGCTACCACTGTACTACCACAGTATACAATACAGTTTATATACTGGTGTTCTTTATTCTTAGTCACAACAGTCAATATATAGTCTAGAAACACTTCTAACCTAACTGCTATTAACTTGAAATAAAATTCAAACAGCATAAAAATACAAAAGGAGAGCTTGTTTGATTTCATATTCACGAGTGCTCTGTGCTTTTCCAAAGTTTTTTTTCCAGCTACTGGTAAATGATATCCTTTCTTGGGAGATGTGAGTCAAGCATCTGTCAATAATTAAGTTTAAAGATAATGCCATGATCGTAAATGTCATTTAAGCTCCAATGAGATCATTTTCTCATGCTGTGCTGAAACCCTCATCAAAAAGATGTATTCCCTCCACCTCACCAAAAAAAACAGAACTTGAAAGTTTTATGTGGAAATGAAAACCATCTTTCTTGGGAAATCTGAGCTCATGAAGCTAATTTAGAAGAGTCCCGCTGAGGTTGTACCTTGTACCGATGAGGTCATGTCATGAGGTCATTGATAAGGTCACGGTATGGGATATATGGTGAGAGAATGGTGTTTTATTACCTGGCTGATTGAAGTTGACAGGCAGATTCACATCAGGGCTTTTAAGATGTACCCTCTAGTCAAATCTAAAATCATAATGGAATCAGTTCTTCTCTGCACTAAGTTGAAAATTCTCAGGTTAAAGTGTATGGCCTTTCAACCCATCGCCCAGAAGGCATGTTTAGAAAAAGGTGTTGGTAGTATGAAAACTGCTGTAATGTCAATAGATTACATAGATATTTCCTTACCATGTCAAACCTTCAAAAATATCTATATTTTATTGTGGTCAAAAGTGATTCAATTTAGTTATGGATGTACGTTTAGGATCAATTCAAAAGTCAGTGTAAATTAAAAAGTCGGTGTTTGAAACTGTGATAGGATTGAACCAAAACTTGAACTTATATGTTAGTGTGCAGTTGTAGTACACTACAAAACTAGATACAGTTTGGAGTTTATACAACAGAACTCTACTGACAAAAGCAATGGGCAGTACCACCTACTGCTTCACACACTATAAACTTAGGATTTGATTGATTATGGTATCAATTTATAATACGCAACTCTAGCAGTTTGTTATGGCTAGGCTATGACAGTAAGTGATGGATCCAATCCTCTTGGTAGCTACAGTAGTATACTGTATATACACACTTGCCTGCAAACACATACATCATACATATCATTGGGGAGCCGCTTTTAAAGTTCCCCAGTACGATTGAGCTACACTGTTACACAAAGGCATAATTAACACACATCCTTTAATTAAAGATGTATATTAATTGATAATCAAATAACAATATATAACTAGCTGAGAAGGAACAATGAGTATTTGTATTACATGGCTATTAATATGTTACTCATTAACATTAATGTGGTGGATATTTTGCCTTCACAATACTTTTACTGTATCAGCCATTCCACACAAGAACAGTGTTGTACACTATATACTTGTTATGTGGGGCAAAGTTCCCACAGACAGGTATACCACATTTAGGTGTTAAGCTGTATCTCAGCCTTGTTATTGGACATAACAAAGGAAGTGTAGTCTGCTGAATAGCTACATGAAAAGGTTAATGATTGAATTGACCTACTGTGGAAGAATCTCAAATAATTCAGGTTGTTCTGTTTATTGTGACAAGAAAAGTTTGCAAAAAAAAAAAACTAAAACAAATAAAGTAACAAAAAAACAAGTTTGTTCTATCTAGTAAATAGCATTCTTTTATTCATCTTTCATCCTTATTAATGTGACTTTGCAATTATGCTCAATTTACTGTAGGAGGTCGTTCTTAGTTAGCTGTAATCAGCTCTGCGTTGAATGACGTCTACAAAATTTATTCATGAATTGTGACAGATTCGGTCTTTGTCACTCTGTAATTAACAGATCTGCTTTAAAAAACAAAAATATATCAAACGTTTTATCACGTATTCACTCTTTTGTCAAATGGAGATGATGCAAAGCTCGTTCGTTTTTGTAAACCCATAGCGCTGGAGAAACAAACAACAGCTGCTAGACGGTCAACCTGACTTGCGATTCAATTACTTTAAATTTATAGAAAAGCTTTTTAGCGGTACAGTGAGCATATTACTCTGAAGTACAATATAAAAAGGCTACAAAATTTTGGGACATTGATACCGTCAGGATATTAAGTTTGTGGCTTTATTTTCAGAGGGGTGTCCATGGTGACCGTAATAGGGAGAGGCACGGAAGGTAGATCTACAGTACAAATTTTATGTCTGTCCATTTTCACGAGTAAGAAATGGTTAGCACAGCGGGGTGATGGGTAGTCGGGTTCATGCAAATAGATACAGTACGTACATCCAGATAATTGTTTAACCGGTAAACCAGCAGTCAGTGTGTGCAAATTTGTACTCTTGGTAAAAGAGTGTCACTGTCAAACATCTTGAAGATGCTGCAACTAAATACTTCATCAATTTAACCAAACCACGTACATCATGGAAATAGCTCAAGATGTGGTGTTCTGATAGCAGACGATATCTTTAATCAAATTATAGAGTCTTCACACGTTGGCAAATGGCCAATTCATCACACCGGTCTCATTATCGTTGTTAGTTCGCACACCGGTCTGTTAATCCCATGGCCTTCTTCTGCACATGAATATTAATAGTCATTAGTCTGCACTGGTCTGTTAATTCTATGGCCTACTATGCTCATGACTATTAATCATCATTAGTCTGCACTGGTCTGTTAATTCTATGGCCTAATTCTGTACCTAACTATTAATCGTTGTTAGTCAGCACCGGTCTGTTAACTCTATGGCCTACTTCTGCACATGACCATTAATCGTCATTAGTCAGCACCGGTCTGTTAATTCTATGACATTTCATTACATTGGATTTTATCTTGGTAAATACAATAGAATAGACATGTAAAAAAAAAGAAGGAAAAAAAAGGAAGGTTTGAATGTCAAAAGAGGGCTTTCAAAATGTAGATAATGTAAATTTACTGTAGCCTTGAACTAATTAATTATTCTTACTGCGATCTATATTGGAAGATCTGTAAGGAAAGCTTGATCATTTCAAATCATTTCAAGTCATCTATAAACCCAAAAATTAAAATATATAGCTTATCTTTTGCCTAGTACTGTAGATCAAAATAGTAATTTACTTTGATCATATTTGTGAAACACATGAGTTGTCAATGATCTCAATAACAGGACATTTTACAATCCTCTAACACAACATGATGATGGCTTGACTGACCTTGGGCATAGTGTTGTTATGATTTAAGATAACATGTTTGCAATGCCTGTGCTAATTATAGTTAATATTGTTATTAACATAGGGCAACTGTTGTAACTTGTTGAACTGTTTGACACTAGTTTGCTGAGGACATTAACAATGTGGTGACAATTTGTTGCATACTTCAAAATATAATTATTAATAACTGATTATTAATCTATGTAAAAGAAAAATGTAGGAAATTTCAATTGAAAAGTTTCTAGGTAGGTACAGTATTGATGTGCTGCAACTTTTTAACTATTTCTGTCATTTCAACTGATTTCTTGTTTGTGAAATCAGGGAGTTGCTAGCGGCTCCCTGGTGAAATGAAAAGTTGCCATAAGTAAGTCTATAATATCTGTAAACGTGTTAAATACATACTGTATATTAACTCATTATGGAACACAATCCATTTGGTAACACATTTAACTTAAAACTTCTGTAGTTAAAGTTAATTTGTAAAATAATATGTAATCTGTTCAGACATAACTTTTTTGTGTCTTGTGACTGTTTTTTTTTTAGTAAAATCACAAATTGCTGACATTTCTAGTAATTCAGGATGTAATGTACAGTAATTTAGTCATCGGTATAACGTTGATCTCCCTCGTAAGGCAAACTAGAAACGCTGGTGGAGTGTGCTGACTTTGTGTGGTTTGGTTGTGTTAAGAGTACACTATAGAGTGTATTATAATATTTAGTTATACTGGTAATTACAGCCATTTCCAGCGATCCTTGTGTATAATTTCATGCTTGGATGGGTAAGGGTTGTGTATACAGATTTGCTCTAACACCAGCATTCTACGCTTTGGCAGTTTCCTTTATTTGAAGAACCTGTTTGTTCAGTCAGCATTATTTTTAACTTCTGCTTGCTTGACTGATTCAGTCTGAACGTTAATTGTGGCAATGCTGTGACTATGCATGTATATCATATGTACAGTATTATATTAAGATGTGCAAGCTATGAATAGTACAGATAGTGTGTTAGTAATAGTAGTACACACGTGAGTGTGAAGTGTGCCCATTGCGTGGAAGGATTACATGGCACAAATTTCTTTAAAACTATTTGACAACTGTCAGCTGTAACAAAATATCAAATTCAACATAAATACAGAAGACTTATAATGTTTGCACTCACACTAGGCCGAAATCATTTTACATGATGTAAGTCAATTGAAAAATACTAATGAAACTAAAGAGAGAAAAATAAAAATGTGAGAATTTGGTGTTTGTTGTCATATCATTATTTTGTCAGAGCTATAATTAATTATATATCAGACTTGACATTGCTTGGCAACATTGTTGTGCACATGTTGTTTGTTAGTTTGCATGGATGTTATAGCAGATAATATTCTTATTATGCTTGTTGTACTTTTGTTATTACGATTATTACATGAGATGACAAATTATCTAAGAACAGTCTGTTAATGTTCTAAACATACCTTGACCACTTTCATATTAAATTTACATATCTGACTCTGCATAAGAATCAGACTTGAAGCTGGGTTTTTTGTCATTAATTGTTGAGGACAATTTACCAGAAGACAAAAAAAAAATTAAGTTGCTTAAAAATTTGATTGAATATGGTAGGGACTGAAGTCACATTAAGGAAATACAACCAGCTACTCTGGAATTAGTAATACAACCAGCTAAGTTTGGAATTAGTAATAATCGTGTCAATCTTTTATTCACGTTCTATTTTCCCCCATCAGCATTGGAAGTGTGCGTTTTCATGAAAGATGGTTCCGTTCACGAGCTCTACCTGGAGAATGCATGGACGGAGCACGCTAGCGAGTTACTTCTCAAGGTGGAGGACTGCCTGGCTATTCCACCTGAAGCTAAAGACATGTTTGCACTTTGGATAACATCACCTCTACTACGTGAGTTTCTCCTAGTTCTCTCACCAGATCTCTCATTCAGCTCTCACTTTTGCATAGATACGCAAAATCTTGTCACCCAAACCCCTTCGATTGCGATTCTATTCTCTCCCTTGTGGACTGTTAAAAGTAATTGGCTTAGCCTAGTAGACTGATAAATCTGTTTCCATTGTTATTTTAAGAGGGCATTATAAATGCTACAGTTACAGAAAAGCTGCATTAGAGCAAAGGAGATTAAAAAGCCAATTGACTTATTGTTAAACTCTCTTGTGTGTTTACTGGCTAAAAACCTCCCTCCCCCTTATAGACTTCTGCTCCTGAGCTGTTGTTATGTTCAGTGCGGGTTTTTGAGTGCAAGGAGCTATTGTGTCTGGCTCAATTGCTTTGTGAGTCTAATTTTGACCAGTCAATAACTTATAAGTAAGAAAAAAGCTAATGAAAAGAAGATTAGATTGTGAATTACTTGGAGATCATGTTTGACAGGTTATGAAATGATGAAATCAAGCTGAAAATAGAATACATTAACAAAGCATGAAAGACCAGCTCCAACGGTAAAAAGTTTTCAAACTTTCCCACAGTGAATCGTTCTGCAATCAATTTATGTCCGAGGGTATATAAAGAGTGAAGGAAATGATTTATCAAGGAGGAATATTGTCCATGGGTTGAACTGGTTCCTTTTGGGGTTGTATTGATCAATTACCACTTCTTTGTAACATGGATTATATTGATTTCATTCGAGTACTCAGTGTAAGTACACATTATATTGTATTCCATTCACATTTGCCTGGCACAATTAGTGGTACTTAAAAATTATGTAGGTCAGCTTGCTTAACACTGGAGAGTGTTTTAGAGACTTTAAGTCCTCAAGGACCATTCATGCTTCATTAAAGGCTAATTTAAGGTCAAATTTTAAACAAAGATCGGAAATATACTTTTTGTCGCCTTATACTCGGAAAATTCTCCACTGCTGCAGTATGTCATAGTAAACAGTCGTTACTTAGTTTGTGCAATTTGAACTATATATGACCTAAAGAATGTGCAAAACCCGGCATAATTTTGTGTTCATTGCCAACGTAAAAAGAAATAAAAGTAAAGGCATTCGGAAGCATCTACTGTTATATGGCCTTTGGTATGCCCAGCAGTGAACACCCTAATAAACATAACAATAAGACAAATATGAAGGCCATTCATATCAATTGTAAGCAATATCTAAACAGGAAGTAGATACTTTACAGGTTCTATGACGTCTCTGGCGCATGTTTAGAATCGAGCGCCGTTGATTATTCCATATCAACTTGTTGATAATATTCAATAAATACTGTTCCTTCATTCTTTACAGTCTTTGCATTGGTACATTTTTTTTTTTTTAAATTCAGTTATCTGCATTTCTAGTAATATGAAATTTGGAAATATGCCAATGTTAATTTTTTTTAAGAATATATAAAGTGACCCTATTGGAAAGGAAGGTGGTGGGGAGGGGGGTGTAATTTGAGATCGGAAGGGGCAGTAGAAACTAAAAAAATCCTAAAAGAGAAAGTCTTGTGTAATTTTGTGACAATATTTCTTGTTTTTGTTCCAAATTTTCAAAGAAGTAAAATGCTATGATCATTGTTTACGTGATAACTCATTATTGACCAGATCTTTGGTTCTCATTCAATACAGAATTGCAGCTAAAACCGCATCACGTTCCGTTCAAACTCTGCCGACAGTGGCACGACTTGCTGGATAAATTTACCACTGCCACAGATGAGCAAAAGGCTGTTGGTAAGTAGCCCTCACACGATATCATATCTTCGAAGCTTTTTGGCCAGGTTCTTGTTTTCGATGTAAGAAGAGATTCTTAGAAAGTCACATATCTGTGCAATCTAATTCTTTCAATATTATACAATTTTTTGAATATGACATTGAATTGTAAAATAATTTTGCGATCGTCTATTTGAAGTTGACTTATTAGATCGAGTGAGAAAAAAAACAATGCATATATACAAAGAGTATAAGATCTCTTCCTCCCACATATTGTGGTATGTTAGCAAATTGAAGATTTATCAACTCATTTGCTCTGAAGTTTACTAAAGGTCACAACTACAAACTGGTCATATGACCTGAATTACTTGAAGCAGACTAGAACAGCAATTAATTGAAAGTTTAGGTTGACAGCAAAATAAATGTGAGTAGGTCTGTCTGCATGTGTGTCTGATAGCTCTCTCTCTCTCTTCGTGGACGTTGAACCCGATCATAAAGTAATATTGTAGATGGCCGCTTGTATTAATAGGCCATAGTGACGTCAGTTTAATGGAGCGCTGGTTCACCACCATCTTTCTAATTGAATTAAGTTCTCCGGATTAAGGATTCTCCACTGTTACCGCCTATTATTTGCCTGCACAGTTGCCCTAGATTGGATTAAACAGCTGACTGTAGGAATAGTCACTAAAGAATCCATCGCTGCCTTTAAACCACAAAGTTTGGTATGAGTCACCCTAGTGTGGTATAATCTGTCACTGGCGCCAGTCTGACTGGGTGCTTTATAAAGTCATGTCATGTCAAACATTAAAGGGGACCTTTACCGACGACGATTAGCTGTTTGCTGTCGTTTATCTCTCTGGTTGTGTCAGTCTTGAAGTTAGAATCCATTCCTTTGAATTGAAATATTTAATGATTGAAAATGTTGATCATCTTTCATTAGGAACCATCTACAATCAGAATTAAAAATTAAAACTTTAATTCACTGACATTTAAGTTGATATAATTTATGGTGGGTTACCATGGAGACAGGACTGTAATAAGAAAATAGTAGAATAATGAGAAATGATAAAATAACATTGTTCAGTTCAACATGAGACGATGCATGCGTTTAGTGAGTCAGTTTGATATCAAAATGTGGCAAAATATTAAATTTATATTTTATCACTCAAAGCTTGCTATTTATTCAGTGCTTACAATAAGTATTGATAAATTGGTTTCCAAAAGATTCCCATACTTTTGATGACAAGATGTCCTAACGAAACACTGATAGTAACAGAAGTTGTTCTTCTCAATATTCAAAATAAAATTCTACATAATTAATTGCATGTTAATGGGATAATTATGAGCAAGGAATTTAGCCTTCATAATGGACTATTCAAAATGTTCCTTTAAGATTAAGAGAAATTACAGACTCTCTGAACTTAAATATTATATTCATGAATTCTAGAGAGCTCTTTAAACTGTTATGGACATGTATTAGGTGATAAAATGGATTGACTTACGATCTGTTTCTCCGACATAAACAAAATAAACTTCATGCAGGCCTTAGACTTTTGATGGAGCAAATGGCAGGTTTAGGGTGAAAACCCGACTTGAGGTTGAATAAACAATTTGAAACCCGGCAATTTTGATGAGGGAACCTCTGAGGTAGTCGGAGATGGAACGGGTTTTCTTTCATAAAATGATGGGTTGATGTCTGGTTTGTGTTTGGGCACATTGGAGTTACTGCACACTTTGGTTGCTTGCAATACTATACCTAGGGCAATGTGGGAGATTTATACACTGAGAGAATACTTTGTGGCAGAGAGATGTTACAGACTTCCTATGCAACTGACAGAGCTTGTAAACTAAGATGCTTTTAGTGAAGTTAAGGAGACAATACATGTTACTGTAGAGAGAAAGTTAGTGAAAGAAAAGAGGGGGGGAGGACAAAAAGGGATACAATACATATAACTGTAGGGAGGCAAGTCATGGTTTGCAAATGATAGAGAAGGATATATAATACATGTTATTGTATGGAGAAAATTTATGATTGAAAGGGGGGGGGGGGTGGTGGGGCGAAAATGGGATACAATACATGTTATTGTAGAGAAACATCATGAATTGAAAGTTAGATAGAAGATCTGAGAGGAGGTGTGATGTGACTGTCAGGGTAACAGTTCATGATAAACACATCATAAAATGTAAACACAACTGTCAATACCATGTTATGCCAGGCTGGCTATCAGCTTACTAATGTATTCTCCGGTAACAATGCCTTCAGAGTTCAGACTTTGATAAACCTTGCACATTATTGATTATGTATAGATCTGTCTCTTGGAGACTAAAGTTTATCTTAGAACTGTTGATAAATGAATGTTGTTTAGCAGAGAGCAGTTTTGGATTTCAGTCTGTGCATCTTATCATTTGAATATTTGTGGTTAAAGGAATGAAACTGGCTGCTGGCCAGGCAGTCATAGTGTTACCTGCAAATAGAGATAAAAGGCAAAAAACAAAAACACTCTTAGCTTCAATCTAGCCTCATGTTGTGAGAAAAATCGACCAAAAAAAGGGAATGGTTTAGGTTAATTTGACATTTCATAATCATGGATGTTAAATGTGAATGTAAGAGACTGAATTTCGGTAAGCTTGCGGCTTTGATAAGCCAATGAGGCTTCTTCGTGAGTTCCTGCTTGCAGGAGGATCTAAAATACAATACAATACAATAAATTGGGTTTAAAATTTGCCAATGTCATCTACTAAGTCAAAACTGACAGTGGTTTTCTTTTGTCTTTTTTCCTTTTGTCTTTCTTTTTCTTATTGTTGTACTAACTACCAGTAGCAGACAATACTGCATTGTCATCCCACATGTTTTGCATTAAGCACATGTACCCAATTCTGTATTCTGATGGCATTTTCACCGATCCTTAAAGGCTATTTTAATTTACTGTTCAGTTACGAAATTGAGGTACAGTAGGTTACTGTTAGATCCTTGATTAAAAAGAGAAAAACAATATTTTGTGGCGGTAGCAATGTTACCAAAATAATATTGGGAAAAAAAATGAGAGAAAGGTTAGTATCAACTAATTTTAAATTTATTAGGGACTGATATGTTGTGATAGTTGTAAACCATATCAGAAGCTCATGGGAGTCAACATTGTACAAGTTAGTGCATAGAACTTTTAGGATCATACCGTCCTGTTTAATACCGTTATAAAACGTGAGTTCATTTGAAGTGTAACAATTACATAATGGATAAATATAGAATAAAGTTATGTCATTTTGTAATGTTCTATTAACAGATTCCCTCCCACATGACTTTGTTCTTCACAGATGAACCAGTGGTGTGCTATCAAAGGAATGCTTTCCTTTGCAAAGAGAGAGAAATGGAGGTAAGTTTTCAAAGAAGTAGAAACAAGATGAGCTTTGCCATCGGTTCGTGGAAATAAATCCTACTGAGTGGACAGATTTACGACCGAATCTTTTACATTACGATGTGAGAGTGGAGAAGTTGAGTCTCCATCCAGTGTCTCCCTTTGTTGTCATTGCAATCAGGGTTTGCAGCAATGAACATATAACTTTGAAAAAATATATCCTACTGTGATTTGTTTAGATTCCCTCTACCACAGAAACTGTATATATTGTAGAAGATCCCCTTTACATGTTGTTTATCACCAGAAATAGTGTTTTTTTTTCATTGTGGTGTCTCTGTGATAGCACTGCAAAGTAAACATTCGAGTCAAGGGAAGGACTGAAATGTGATTTATTTTGCCGACTTTTTTGAGGCTGACTCGGTAGGGCCACCCACTTAACTGATTAAATCACTCCTGTAGTACCATTGTATAGGAGAGTAACTTAACTCTTCCCAAGAATATGACTCACAGAAAAGAAACCTGTCAAAAATGTCTTCTTGATCTAAACAGCATTACATTGATTGATTTACATGTATTTATACAGTAAAAACTACTTCCAACGAAGCCTGCATTGCTGGTGTGTGTTCTTCAATCTGAAGTATTCGTGGTAATTCAAATCAATCACAATTTTAATATCCATGTTAGATATGTAGGATATTACAGGAACATTTCTGGTAATGTAGAGCTGTTTGTAACTGTCTTGAGTTTTTAACTTTTTAACTTTCAAAACCTTTCTCTCTACAGATGTTTTCCAATACCAAGATTTTGGTTTGGTTATTCAGCGAGGCTAAGAGTAATGTCCTGACCGGCAATTATCCCTGCGACGGTGAGGATTATGAATATTTAGGAGGGATCTTATCTTGGTTAGCCCACGGCAAATACGACCCCGAGATCCACCCAACCGGTTTCCTCAAGTAAGTCTATATCATAGAAAGTCAGGACTGCTATTAACCCACAACTACTAGTCACATACAGGAGGTGATATTTTACTAGGGGGAGAAATGGTTTAAAACTTTTGTCATTTTCAGGCCCATTACCAATTATTTTGTACACTATGATAAGGCAAACATTGTGAAGTGGCTGTTTGCCTAAAAAAAAAAAAAAAATTAATTCTGCATGTAAATTTTTAAAAAAATATTTTAAATTTATTTGAAGGGCATCAAAGTAGAATGAGAGTATGTGATATTGATCTGGGTATCTTCAAGCAATTTATACTGGCCTTGTAGTCAGAGAGACATGGTGATAAATCATATTTTTCAAAGCCTTTCGTTTGTGAATAATATCTGTACTGTATGCGTGCAGGGTAGTGTCATCACTCTCTGAGGGTTATACTGCATGACACTTAGTCATCACTGGTAGCAATTCCAGTCGATCATGTAGTCAACCTGTCTACCTAATGTTCAGATCATCGATAATTGGACGGGGGTGTGAGAAGTGAGGTGTTTATGAAGGGAAGAGAAACTGGTATTGTCGGGTATGAAATACTTCTGCTATCCCTATGACAGTCCATCATACACTGGATAACCTTTACGAATAGTCGTTTAGATTCGTCAAGATGTTTCATGAGGGGTTATGGTTTCCTGCGCAATATAATCCTACTTGGACTAAGGCGTCATTTACCGAAAAGGTTAATTTGAGTGTGACCTTAAGTAAAGCTGGATGCCTTAAACTCTCGTTCCCCTTCTTATCAGATTCACTCAAATCAAGTTTGTTGGCAACATACTGTGTGATGTCTGTGTAGCCTTTGTTCTTGTCCAAAATGGAAGAATTCACTGTTAGGCATCCTCAATATTAAATAATCATATAACACCTCTTCAGATGAGATTGTTGTGATAACATGCAATATTCTTTTCTTTTTTTTCTTCTAGATCCAATCTCACAGAGTATGTGCCAACCTGTATGTACAGGGAGGGCAATAGATGGTCCTGGTTGAAAGGGAAAACTGCAGCAGCAGCGGCTGGCATCGTGGAACAACGTCTATTCAGTCAGTGGGACCAAATATCAGAGAAAGTTCAAACCGAGACAGAGGCAATGCAGCTGTTCATGAAGTTCTGTTGGAAGTTACCTTTTTATGGGTAAGTGGAGAACCATGTATTGATGAAAAAATGATGAAACTCATAGTTTTCTCATCTTTGGCAAGTTTTCAGGTTCAACTTAATAAATTCCATCGAACACCAGCCAACGGACGTAATATGACACACTGACTTTAAAGAAAATTGATGTGTCTGCTTTTAGGCGGTCTGGTATTTTTTACATACTGTAGCCATTGGTTACTGCAGCTCACTTTGGTGTATATGTATATTTAATACCCCATTCCTTGTTTCACAGATGTGTATTTTTCTCCGGCCAAATCGAGAAAGTTTCATCGGGCATCCATCTGAGGGATTGTCCGGATCGACCAGTACGAGTTGGAATCAACAGAGATGGGATCTTCATCATGGATTCATGCAAACAGGTTAGCGTGGTTGGGTTACCCATGTAATGACCATGTATTGATCACATTGCACTCTAGGTCAGTGAGGTTAGCGTGGTTGGGTTACCCACGTAATGACCATGTATTGATCACATTGCACTCTAGGTCAGTGAGGTTAGCGTGGTTGGGTTACCCACGTAATGACCATGTATTGATTACATTGCACTCTAGGTCAGTGAGGTTAGCGTGGTTGGGTTACCCACGTAATGACCATGTATTGATTACATTGCACTCTAGGTCAGAGAGGTTAGCGTGGTTGGGTTACCCGCGTAATGACCATGTATTGATTACATTGCACTCTAGGTCAGTGAGGTTAGCGTGGCTGGGTTACCCACGTAATGACCATGTATTGATTACATTGCACTCTAGGTCAGTGAGGTTAGCGTGGTTGGGTTACCCATGTAATGACCATGTATTGATTACTATGCAATCTAGGTCATGCAGACTGAGAGTGCATGCTAATAAATTAAAGATGTTTAAATAACCTGTAAGATAGATCCGTCTTTAAGCATCTGAAAACTCTTTCCTCTCTGTTCATCATGACTGTGACACATTTGAAAAGAGCAGATCTCAGAAATTAGACAAGTTAGTATTTAAAAAAGAAAAAAAAATCAGATATAAATGTGATTAATATTTGCTTAATATGAGAAAGCTTGAATGGTTGCATAACATGGTTTCCATTAAACATACCATCAATGTTTGGAAGGTCCTTACTTTTACTTGACAAACTACTTCTGATTTATCTTTCAGGAACTATTACTGGGTAGAATGTTTGATTCGATCTCGTGGGAATACACGGAACCCGCAAAGGGGAAACCCAACTGTCTGCCGTGCCTGTGGCTGGAGTTTGATTTGGACCAAGGACCTAAGAAATGTAGTAAACTACTGCAAATATTTTCCAAACAGGTGAGAGCTTTTAACTAAATCAAGAATTGAATTAAAAATCTAGTGATGCGTAAAATTGTAACTTGTAAAATTGTAACTTGTAATTCTGTCCACGAAGAAGGCGATCGTTGCATTTTATTCCCTTTTCTCGTTGTCTCGGTTTTCCGCGAGACCTTTCTCTGTCGTCTTGCAAAATTGGAATCCTACTGGACCGTGTCACGGCTGTCGTGCCCTCTATGTTACGGTAATTAGTCGAAATCGATTATGTCAAAGGGAGGAGGTAGTTATGATATAAATTTACTTCCTTCTTTGCAGTGTGTTATGATGAATGCTATGATTGAGGCTTGTGTAGAAGAACTGAACAAGAAAGACAGAGCAATTACTCCTCCACCTGTCAGTGAGAAGAGTGTCATCGGGGGTCTCTTGAGGTGAGTCTGCTAATGCATCATAACTGTACCTCACTCTACCTCATTATGCTTGTATTAAGGTTCTTACTAATGCAAATACTTACTAATACAAGGTCACCATTGAGCCTCAGTGTGCCAGTTTACATCAGCACATACATCTGAGGTTTACATTGTTGTGTAGTCTGCTCATTTCTCATCATTTCATCGTAACTTATTTATTTTTGTATTTGGTTGCTTAGTAACGAATATAGGCTGGTATCACATACCAAACTGCTATTGCAAAAAAAGAAGTCAAAAGTTTAACACAAAAGCAATGCTGCATAGTAGTTTTCATAAGCAGAACTTGAGTATTTTCAGTATTTCAGTATCCACAACCTCATGATGCAGAAGTGTAAATTCAAAATTCAAAAAAGTACTCTTGTCCAATCAGCAGCTAACATTGCATCGAATTCATCCATTACATTCTGTCATACTGGTTATTACTAACTTCTGCTAACCAATGCAACATTGGCAAACTACGTACTCATTTCTGTATTCTGTGGGCTTTTTCTTCTGAAATAGAGATGATAATTTGTAAAGCTTACTAACCCCATGAGTGCCTCTTATTATTAAGATGCAGTTCTTGTTGTTTCCTTGCATTTTGGTTTGCATCTTACCTTTGAAAACACGGTGATAATTGTTGTGCAGGGAAGCAGACTACCTGTCAGTTTCACTATTTCAAATCATTCAAAGACTTCTGGTTACCATGACAACTGCAATAATATCTTGTTTTGGTCCTCTTTTGGAATAAATGATTTGGGTATGAAGTAAAAATTATCAAGGAGCTTCATGAAGGTATTATCAAACACTGCATTAATCCCTGATAAAAAAAAGATGGGTTTGGATCGTAAATGAAGTTAGAAGGAAGTCTTTAAAATTATAATCTTCAACTAAAGGAGAATGAAAACCTCTTTTAATCTTGAGGGAAGGTGCTCAGAGTATCGGATCAGTACTAGAACATTCGTAAAAAGAATATAAGCGAATTAACAACGGAAATCTGACATACAGTTGGATGTTTGCTGAACAAACTGCAATACACTTTTTTTCTGCAAGTTGAATTTGTCAAGAACACTTTTACTGCTTCATTCATGACATCACCAATCGACTAACATCCCTTGTATCACCTCCTCACCATTTCTAACCATGCAGCGCTTCTTACACTAACCACGAAGCCCTGGAATCTTTATCTGGGTCAGCTGATGACAGGTACATTAAAAAATCTTACTTGATCTTCACCATTGTTTATGAAATTAGTCATCAGTGGCTTGATGATTGATGAGACTGGCTCAGTCATTGTTTCAAGATTAATCACCTAACATTTAACCTCGCTGTGTGGCCTCGCACATGTTGTAAACGCGAATGTTCAAGTTGAATTATTTATATGTCTTTCCACGAATCAGCTGCTTGTAGATCAGCTGTCGGCATGCTTTCGTCTTTCAGAGAAGTTTATTTTAACTTTGATAAGTGTTCTATAGCAAAATTTATGTGTTATAATGTAACTTTTTCCCTGACGATTGTCAACTCTGTACAAAGGCCAACTTGCCTATGCACCAAGTTGGCAGTGCCTTGACTTTAGTGGCTGCATTTACTTACATTTCGTTTTCTCTCTCCTCTCTCTTTCATATTAAACAGAGTTGCCATCGAAACATCTGCTCCAGGTAAATATTCTGGTTACAAAGAAAGTTTTGCTTTTAAAACTAGGAAGTTTTGATGTATCACTTCAACTTAATGGGCAGTTATTCACTGTGCTTTAACTGCTGCACTCAACACTTAGGCAGTAGACAATGCAGTCAGTTTAATATTTAATACACAAATATTTAAGGGAAAATACCTGAGACAAATTCATTCTACTTCTCTTCCATGAATCCATCAGTCAGTTTTTAAACACTGCTGCTGAGGGAACTTTGAATTTTGAAGTTTGAATTTACAATCTCATGACTCATATCTTTTCAAATAACTTTGTCTGAGAAGCTTATCAAAGATATTGTTTGTTATTGACTCTGTCATTGCCAGTGGATATAACTTTATGATGCCTATCAAACAAACACAGAACGTATTAATGCTTTCCATGGAATTGTATTTTGGTCAATCCTCCTGTATAACAATATACCATGTATAGGTGATCATGTATTGTCTCTAATAACATTAGTCATAGTTAAACATTTCCAAATATATTTTCCTAAACTTTGAATCTTCCAAACGAAGCAACAGAGGTTAAGTAACTAAATTTTGAAAAGAAAAAAAAAATGAATATTTGAAGTAAGAAAAAGAGGGATAACAATATCAGAGGTGTAAAGGTTTGCTGATCATGGAATGGTCTTTGTAGCATACTTTGGAATGTGTGGGGTTGTTTTTTTTGGGGGGGGGAGGTGTAGGGAGGGAGGATTGCCGTCCCGAATCTTGTCAAACTGTATGTGGTATCGTATCTGTGATTTCAACCATTCACTTAACAGCATTTCATCATTTCATTACAGTTCTTATTGGTATGCCTGTGAAGGAACCCAAAACAAGCCTCTGTGCTAAGACCAACAGACTTTGTCTCAGCACATACTCCGATAATGGTAAGTGTCAGCATCGGTTCTGCAAATATGCTCAGCATTTACAATAAAAACTCAGGAAATCTGCTTTACCCATAAATCGTTGTAAGCATCTGCTTCCAAAGGTACAAGTTTGCACAGACAATATTACACACTGTTACACAGTCTGGAGAAAGTCTTGACTTCTCCTTAAGTAAACAAAGTAAACTGCCAAGAGGAAGTTCTTCAACTCCAATGTCCTGCTCAGAGCATTTGTTGTGCTGTAGCCTGTATACGACTTACCCTGGAATATAGATTGTACTTTAATAGCGGTTTGAGAACATTTTGTCGGGCGATGACATGCCAAGATTGATAGTACACCCTTAAAGGAAGGAATAGTCTAGTGTACAATGTCACAACCTGATATGCAGGCATATCCTTTTAACTTTATTCGTCAACCCTCTTACAATAGTAACAAGAAAGAAACTGTAATGTAACATCTGAGGTAATATACTTGTTAACTGGGTATGAATAAATGACTGGTAAACTTTACTATTCCCATGAATTTATTAGTTAAGTATTACAGATATGTACAAAATTAAAGTAATATCAACAAGGTACTGTCCTTTCTTAACATTTATAACGTTGACTTCGTTATATCATAATGTTGACCTGCCCCTCCACCTTGTATAGTAGAAAATGAATGGATTGACCCTCTGTATTGTAAACAACGATACTTCCCGAGGTCTTAGTAGATGATTTATGCTTTCTTTCTTTCTTTTCTCACTTCCCAGGAGAGCTGATTGAAAGCAAGTGCAAAGTTAAGAGACCTTTCACCTTTCCAAGTATTTTCAGGTTGTAGCTGATATTTTCTGCCTATATCACTACTCTTGAGGTTAAATGGGCAATCAAGTCAGTTACACATCATGGTGCTAACTTTGTTCTTGTGTGGATACCTCTGTGCAAGTGTTGCTATTTGATATTACGGTGATTGGAAGGAGACAAACAATAGACTCTACGAGATATACGGATCCATAGGTCGGGATAATCGTGATCTTAAAAAGTACTTTGTACAGAAGACGTAGTACGGTGATGCCTTCACAGTTAACTACTTTTGACCTTTTTATCGGTGACTATTCCATGATGCCAAGAATCCAACTGCCTGTGAACATTTTATATTCTTTGGGTCACCAAGGAGATCATGGCTGACGGAGGGATGCAAAATCTAAAAAAAAAACAGGAAGAAGATTTGTAACGGAATTATGATCGCCTAACCAAAACACAGCCAGTACTTAAAATTGGTAATCCATAGAGAGGTCCAACTGGTGTATTTTGTATCCGTTTGGCTTGCCATGGTTTATGTAGAACAGTAAACATTAACATCTTGAATTAAACTGAAAGTACTTAATGTTGATACCATCTGTATCTATGTACTACATGTACTACTATGTACTAATAAAGGTCACTAGGTTTGTTTGATCAAGTTTACCGATGTTTTGTAAACACTTAACTACCGCAGTGCAGCTTTTTATTCGTCTGTTCCTTTCTTACTATATATAGTACTTCATAAGTCGATGTCATCATATTTCTTGCTACCAGTCTTGTGTGTCAGTTTCGGTACGGTCCATTTTTTGTAATATTTGTAAAGTTTGTGTACTATATGCGTTTCTTTCACGATCAAGAAAATTGTACATTAAAAATTTAAAAGGCCTGTATAGTTTCTGTGCAATATTCAGAAATATTATGTGTGAAAATTTATGCAGGAGAAAGGTTCTTAAAAGAAATTTGAGGGATTCTGAGCGAGGGAGGGATGCTCATCGAGTTGTGGTCTAACTGTGTAAAACATGAGTGTTTTTTAAGTGTCAGTAGCAGATGCACAGACGTGCAGATTTACTCACGTACAACTCAGACAAATGATGTCAGTTAATATTGACAATGAGGCAACATTCTTTCTTGATTAGTTTTGATTTGTTACAAACTTGCCCCACAGGAGGTTGGCTTGTCCAGTTAATGTTGGTGATAGTAGAGAGAAGAATGCAAGGCTCCACGAAATTAAAAAACATGTTGGGAGGTGAAAGATACCATGCTCTTTTTGCTTCTTTGGTCAGGAGACTTAATTCTGCCTCCGTGACAAACGTCTTTGGCTATCAAATTTTGCTAACTATATTAGTTAAGAAACTGTTGAATATGAAACTTTTAAATTAGGAAAAAGCTACAACAGAGAAGATCTTCTAGCAATGTGATGCATTTTTTTATTAAATATAAATTTTAATGTTTTGGTTAGGATTGTGTGGAAGGTCAAAGGTCACTGACTGTAATATCTACAATGGGAAAATTGTTCATTGTTATATTGTAGTAAGCTTTGTTTATGTTAACATTTTAAGAGTTTATTTATCAAGCTGATTAAATTAACCAGAATGCTTTCAGAAATGACATTACCCTTCGCTTACAAAACAGAGCAAAATGTCCTTGACCCGTTATCTGATATTTACGGAGTTAAGGGGCTTTTTATTCTTTTACACCGAAGTCTAATGCTTAGTTTTAGATGAAAAATGAAATGTAGGAAAAGCAAACCATTATAAATGAGATCCTTCAGCAGGCATGAATAGCCAAAGTGTGATACATTGCCTTTTATCTAATTAACTTATTAATTATCATTAAGCAGGTATTAGAGGTTTCACAAATAAGTTTTAGAAAACTGGTTGGTGAATACAGATTAATGCTTTTGCTCTGCACTGTCACCTTAACTTAATGTTATCTGAACTTTAATGTTGTGTTAAAGAGTTGACATTAACAACTCTCAATTTTGAGGCTAAGATAAGCTACAATGCTAACATATTAAACTCAGAAGTCTAGAAATGACCAATTATTTACATCATGAGAGATCAAACTGCAATAAAATACTGAAAACAGTTATTTGTGACTTTTGGTGTCCATCTTTCTATGCATTCATCTTGTTATGACGACTTTCACACTGATGTCACTGAAGACAGAAACTAAATCCTCAAACAGGGTACTTGATTGGCTTATCCTCTTCATGTAAAGAAAGGAAAATTCATTTATTTCTGTACAATAAATGTAACAGCTAGTAATTGCTGTAATCCCATAGGAAGTATAAAAACTTAAAAGTAAAGAAAAAATGTACAATAATGAAATCAATTTTATAAAAAATTTCTACATATTTTATTATCAAATATCAAAGAAGGAAGAAGATCTAGTATATATAATATATGATATGGCATGAACATTTGATAATAAAATGGAATCTTTCACATAAATTGTTCATTGGTACTAGCAACATAAACAATAAGTCTGCTAAGTTCAGTGCAGTGCCAAGACTCAAATGATCAATTGTAAGTCACACACAGCAAAGTTATGAAGAAACATGAACAAATGAACCTGGCTGATAGGATTGTTGCTATGGTAATAAAAATGTCATCCACAGTCAGTAATACACAGCATCTGTTACAACATAGATTTTGGAGTCTGCACAGTAATTTAGTTTAACAGTGGCATATTAAACAGAAAGTTGCCTGTTGTTTTTTCTAAGAAAAATACAAACACTTGGACTTTGGAAATAGTTTCTTGGTATTCTGTTCAATGACGTCATGCGAAGAATAATATCCTTGCAGGCATATCACTGCAAAATGGTTGCTATGTAGAATTGAATATTCATGTAACAAGAGTCAAATAGTGTTACATGGTTTGGATTCAGGAATATGAAAGCTGAAACAGAAGAAAAACATATCTGTGGCTGAAGCTTAATTATTTATGGATATTATTCCAGAAACCGTATAACATGATTTAGCATTTTGGGTCCTGACTCCTGGCTGAACTTGTATACCAAACAACTGAAGCCCCACACAATTGCTCACACACTCCCTCTATTATAAAATACTATTGAGGTATAGAACATTTTTAAGCTCACAAGAAATATCTCAAAGAAAGCAACTCGACCAAATCCATGTACAAATATCTTGATGTCCTTTCTCAAGCAAACAAGTGCTAATATACTGATTTTTACATCCCTTTCATTTCATATTCTTATTTAGTTAAATTACCATACAGAATCTGGAACATGTCTGTTTTGCCATTTTAGTAAGTATAAGGTGCCAGAGCATTCAATTTGGAAAGACCACTTCTACAAACCATGCTGGGCCATAGAAATGACAACCCCTGAGATAAATTTTGATATACTTGACTTTAACACGACCACAGAAAGATGTCCCAGCTGAGAGTATGTCGAATGGAACAGAAAAAAATTGCAGAACAGGTATCACAGTTTTACATTAGTACCACATTGTGATACTCCCTGACACACACTGTGAAAGCTCTGTGAACAAACATATTTCTTGAAAACAAGATGTTATGGTAGCCATAAAGATGGTACCATTCTGGAATTTCTCACTATCCAGTGATAACAACTACTGGATCAGTAATTTTGTATCCATAGCTACCCATCCTCTCCAGCATATCCACATCCCCCCCCCCCCCCCATCTCAAATTTTCCTTTTCAAAACTGAGTAAAGAATTCCCACTTTTCTAGCAAGGTTGAGAATTAATTGAATCAACACAGTATATATACAGACAAGTTTTATATAGAAACACATTGCAATAATGCTTTGTAGAATTTTATTCAATGCAATGGATTGAGTAGTATCAAAATACTGCACTGTCAATATATACTGCACTGTCAATATATACTGCATATATCCTGCAACTCCATGACAAAACAAGTGTAACATCTTAGGAGATTCAACTTCACAGAGGATGATGTCAGATCTACAAATAGGATATGGTGTCATGAATAACTCTATAATGTTGACAGATATTCTTGTTATAAGATATAAACATTTGGATATGGTATTGACTTATTGAAGCAGGTCATTTTTGGTCATGTGCTGGATGTGGGTAATTCCTGTAATATAACCATAGAGAGCATTGTGGTCAAGGCAATAAAGCACCCAGTTTTAACATAAATGAAACCACATGAAAACATTTCATAATAAATGCAAAAATGCTGATAAATAATGATGAATAATTTTGTGCTCTGTTAACGAGTAAATCGTAACATTCCCAAAAACTGATTTATGTAAGAGAGTAGCAGGCAATGCTTGAAAAGCTTACAACTCATATTTAAGCATTTCTTTGACTGATTTGGAGATATTTAATTATATGGCATTCATAAATTTGTGAGAATCGTAGAGCTTCCAAGGTATGCAATGTGGCAGAGACCGGTCAAGGCAGTCTTTCTATAAAGATTGATGCAATAATTTTAACAAGTTTATTAAATTACACTGAATCGATCTTTGGCATCCCCCTCCTCCC